>JAHKKF010513976.1:0-17505 GCA_019740295.1 Labeo calbasu | reverse complement strand
CATTCTTCTTTATTCCATGTATTAAATAATAATAACAATAATAAGTAAATATTGGTTTAAAAATACTTGAGATACTTTGACTCAAACAAACAAACAAAAAAAAAAAAAAAATAGAATAAATAAATAAAATAAATGTATATATAAATAAATACTGGTTAGAAAAAACACTATAGAATGTTTTAATGACAAAAATTAAATCCAATTTAAATAAAAAAAACACTTTTAAAATAAGTGTACCTTAAATCAATAAATAAATGCTGCTTAGAAAGAAAAACATTTCAGACATCTCTCTGATTATAAATAAATAAATAAATGTTGGAAAAACACTTGCATTTATTACAGATAAAATACTGGCAGAACAAAAACAACAACAAAAAACACGTTCCATGTATAAAAAGTAAAAAAATATATATACTGGTTGCAAAAAAGCTTGTTTGTATTGTTCATACCTGTCCTGCACGGCCCGTCGCTCACATTAAGTCCAGGATTTGAATAAGCCGCTTCTTTATATTTGCAGATATTCATGTAAGTCTGTCCATCTGTGCCACACAGAGGTTTCTGGGACAAACACACACATTGAGTTTCTGGCTCCTCTCCGTCCGCTCCATCCGAGCGGTCCAATTTGCACTCCAGGTTCTCTCCGCACAGTCCATAATAGACGGTTCTCTGGCCGAGATCACAGGTCTGTCCCTCCAGGTTGGCGCACTGAAAGCAGCAGCCGCAGCTGTCCTGTACCAGCCCCGCTCTACAGCCCAGTGGGAGCGGGCACAACTCCGGAACACACTCCTCACACTCCTGCGTCCTGTTCCCCTCATCAAACTCATCCGTCCCTTTGTAATAGTCAAAGGTGGCCAAGTCCTCGTCCATATAGTCATCTTTGTAATTGGGGAAACCGTTTGCAGCTCTGATGCTCAGAAGCAAAACGGCAAACGTAACTATGTGCATTAACATCGTGAGCGCTTATGTCTCGTGGCCAGGCTATGCATGCAATAAATGCAACTTTTTTCCCAAAGCTGCGGCTTCATCGCCGACTGTCGTTCTGCGTGTCTAGCCTCACAGCCTCAGAAACCATCTGTGGCTGAAAGAAAATAAACACAGCTATCCTCCCCCACTCCCGCGACCTCACAGCTTCGTCCTATTGGATGCCAGAAGTGCAGGGGAAAAATCATTGTGAATTTTTGTGGCGTATTAGAGGTTTAAGAAACGATACACAGAGATTAAAAGAATGTTATGTACAGCGGGAGAATACTAACTACCACTAGGAGGCGGTATATCTCTAAACTTTGACTTTAAAATCAAATCTTTGCAGTCATAAAACCGGGAAAATAATTAGCATTTTTGAGCCATGCATTCTGGGAAAAGAAGGAAATAGAGAAAAAAATGCTAAATAAATAAATAATGATAAGAAAGATAGAATCATATTTATTAAAAATGTTTTTGCTAAACATATTTAGCCAGTGTACTAAAAATAATGCACTGCTTGAAAAGGATCATGGACATCTTGGCGCTGTTACAGTTGATGGCACCATAAGATCCTGAGTGGCCTATAAAAGATTTCAGGGTGGGACACTTTGGCCCTCAAGGTCCTCTATCCTGCAGAGTTTAGCTCCAACTCTAATCAAACACATCTGAAAAATCTAACCACAGTCTTCAGGATTACAAGCAGGTGTGTTTGATTAAGACGTTGGAGCTAAATTGTGCCACACAGTGGATCTCGAGGGCCAGATATTGATTCTGTCTGAAGTATTAAAACTATATTGAACATTTTCACTGTTATTGCAGCAGAGATAAGGTCATTTAGTTCTGGGTTTCACAAACCGGTTTGAATTACCCTCATGGTATTAATGAAAAAAAAACATATATCTAAGCAATGTAGAAAGCATTGTGAATTGAGAGGGGATCCATGTTAACTTCATACACTTACAACTAAATGGTTGGAGAACTTTTAAAACTATATTTATCACACAACTAATTCTGTAAACGGCCGTTAACAGAAGCCAGAGATGCTGAAGACGAACGTAAAGAGGTGAAAAATACTGTAGCAGGTAAACTTACTGTTCACGATTCGTGAAATATTGGAAGAAAATCCTAAATACTGAATTGGGAGTGTGGTTTTATATGAATGTATCTCTGAGGGGAACTGACTGTCTTCAGATAAGTTTAGATAGCATTTTCTGTTCATCTTACCTCCGTATTATGCATATTAATGTACTTTTTTTGGCTTTTAATATAAATATTTTAGCCTTAAGGTTATCTATAATATGGATCAGCGATTTTGATGACATCACCCTGCACTTTCTGTCCAATTAAATGCTCTTTAGAATCCGACATGTCCCGCCCCCTACACTACAAACAGAAGCTGAAGCTGCGGCTGAAATCAGTCATTTGTTCACGGAATTTGTATTTCCTGTAAAGTAAATGGATAGTGCACTATATAGGGAATAGCATTTTTGACTCCATGGCCCAAAAGCATTTTTGACTCCAACAGCCCCGTTACGAGTCCAGTCCGGTCTGCCCGCCACCAGAGGTCGCCCTGCCATCATATTACCTCTCACACTACACAGACAGTTTCACTACACCCTGGACTACATTTCCCATGCTCTACTTCACCCATTACGCATACAGCTGCAGCCAATCACACACTGTATAAATACAAGGTCCCAACTATCATTCTGGGCTGAGTAGTGTCTTGCGTTTATCATTCTCCTAGTGATAGCAACTTCACGGAGCTTCCAAGTTTCCTGAGTAGTTAAGTCTTGTTTTCTAGTCTAGTCATCCATGTCTTAATCCTAGCCTGGTTATCTGGTTTTGTCTGCCTTCAGCCTGCTCTGGATTTATCGCCTGTCTTGGATTCCCTTTGTCTTGCCGTTTCGGACTCTGTTCGCTCCTCGTTTGAACTATAGACTGTCTGTTTGAAATACCCGTTTGCCTCGCCCCCTGGATTACGTTCGCCGCCGATCGACCCTCGTCTGTCCCTGGATTACTCTCGTGTCTTGCCCTGTTTGTATCTGTTTGCTGGTGTTGACCCTGCCTGTGTATGACCACGTCTCTGTCTCAGTTTAATAAAAGCTTGCATATGGATCCGCCCGTCTTACGTCTTGTTTGCTCTGTAACACCCCACTGCTGTTTTTGGTAATAAAACTTTAATCTATGGGAACTTCTAGTTTATGTAAATTTAAGAAGTAACCACATTAATTCTAATTAAAATAATTACATTTCAGGATTCTATGAGTTGAATGTGTTCTCTTTTTAACTCTTTTAACCAATGAATTTACATGACACTTCTAGTCATTAATGATTAACTGGATGATTTACTTTTAAAATTAGACTACTTAATATATCCAAGTTTTCTGAAACTGTGGTTGAGGGGGTAAATTAAAATAAGAAGTATATTGTTTTTAAATTATTATTTTGGCTAATTTTAATGATTGTTATGTCTTATTTTAGATTCAGTGTCATCTTGAGGACCCCTTGGAGGTTTGCTGAGGCCCCTGGTTGAGAGCCACTGCCTCTACAGTGAAGGCCCAATTGAGCCTTGACTGAAATAGATATATTAGAGAGAATCTCTTTTTAATCCATATTAATAAACCTGTTTAAATAGACTCAGTGTAGTTTGTTTTATTGGCACCTGCTTATATTCTATTGCCTTTTCAGTGTTTATGTCCTCTTAATATATTTTATGTATTGTTATATGTAATAATAATAATAACATGAAATTCATTATCAATATTGATTGTAATTATGAAACACATTTAGTTACGAGCTTTACTCCCGAAATCTTACAGGATTCACCATAATCATGAATAGCAAAGATGCATCAGCCTCTCTCTTTCAGTTCCACATCCAGAGTTGGTCACTCTTGTTGTAGGTCCTGGACTCTTGGCACAGGTTGTGCTGAATCATGGGATATGGAACAAAGCGTGGCTGGGCGAAAACTGACAACTAATGAAATAACTTTGTGGGGAATCAAAAGAAAAGGGAGGGTAAGATGGCGAGGGTGAGGATGTTTGGCTGGTACTACTTCAGCCCTCCCAGTGCCAGCCGGTCAGCCTATTAGGACCTGACTATGAGCATGTTCTGGACACAGACATGTTTTGGCAAGGTTTCCGCCCCTGAGCCTGCCGTATATATTGAGCTGCTGATGCCACCCCACAGCGACTGGCACATCCCGGATCTGGTAAGATATGCATATTATTGCTTGCTTTATTATTGTAGGGTTTTATTTTCATATATTTTAACTACTCAAGTATGACATGCAACAACTCAACCTTGTCATTCAAGCACTGTTATGCTTTAGCAATATCAAATTGTCTACACAACTGACACTAATATATTGTTTGCTTTCTATTCTATTCCTAACGTTATCTCTGAACAAAGCTCGTTACACCCATTCTGGTTCACTATGGCAACTGATCACCAGAACCCTGCAACCAAGCAAAAACAACCAGTTGCCAGTAACTTCAAGGTACAAACACATTCCTAGAGTATCTGTGGTGTGCGTTACTTATCCGTTACTCCTGCTTATCTTTCTTTATGCTTTCTCTCCCGTTTTTTGTTCCATAGTTGGTCATCTACGAACAGGAAAACTTCCAAGGCCGCTGTCATGAGCTGACTGGGCCCTGTAACAACATCCAGGAGGCGGACGTGGCGAAAGTGGGCTCAATACTGGTGCTGTGTGGACCGTGAGTTTGTGTGTGAGAGAAAATAGCATGCTTGTGAGTGTAATATTGCATTACATTCAACAAACAAAAAGTTAATATTAAATAACTTACGTTTCAAACATTAATGTTTAGTTTGTATGGACATTTTGTTCCTCTGCCAAGAATAACAAATCCAAAGAAAGTGACAGTGTCACACCGTGTCTACAACGGATGTGACAAAGCGACCGTTGCAAATCATTTGAACTTTGTGTCAGTACGTCATGAATAGAACGAAGCATCAGTTTACTGTCAGGGATTTGCCGCGTCGCGTCGCACCGCGCACCGTAGCATCCAGTGTGCATCACTAATTATAATAGGTTAATTTGTCTTTTGTCGCGATGTGATATGCTTAATGCCAAGCAACACACGATATGGATTACAATATGCGAGTGGACCGGAGCGACCGGGTTTTTCATTTCACTTAAAAAACGCATTCTGGAGTGTGAGAAAACATTAATATTTTTCCCGCGATTTGCGGGGAAATTCCCGGGCTACTTTTAAGCGGTTGCGGTTGTGTTTTCCCACGTGTTGAAGGTCTGCATTAATTGTATTTGTGTTAATTATATTATATATTATGATACCATTTAGAATCTATCAATGATAAAACGCTCTAGATTATAAGGTAGTCAGGGGATTTTGTGAGGGAGTGGCACTGGCAATCCTCTCCAGAGTTGTTCTAGTAAATAAAAAAATTATGATGTGTCATGTATGGAAGCATTTGCCATCCATTCATAACTTTTATATCTGTATTATCTTGAAATGTTTATTTTAGATTATAAACTGTAAATAGTATATTTTCAAATAATTCAAAAATTAGTATGTGTAATGCATAAGTATGGGAGTGGTATATTTAGAATTTGGTAGGCTATTTGGGCTTGTTAATCTGGACACTGTTCTAAATTTGATTGACCAGGTGACTGGTTTTGTTACACAGATCTGGCAACCCTGTTCCAGACACAGTGAAACAACTCCACTGATACAAACAGTAAAATGTCCCAGTTCTGTTGGACTGTTATATCAATATTCTTAGTCCGATCAGATTGGAGAACTACTGTTTAAAGAAAAATGAATGAGCAAGAAAGTATGACAAACACTTATTCACTTTTTGTTCCAGGTGGGTGGGATATGAGCAGCCTGGCTGCAAGGGGGAACAGTATGTGTTTGAGAAGGGTGAGTATCCTCGCTGGGACGCCTGGACCAACAGCAGACGCAGTGACTGCATCGTCGCCTTCCGCCCCATCAAAGTGGTAACTAAAAACTAACTCAAGGATTACAAAATTTTCCTGTATATACAGTACTAGTAAAAAGTTTGGACATTCATACTTAATTATGACTATTTTACACATTTTAGAATAATAGTAGGGTCACCATCAAACATATAATCTTGAAAAACTAAGTAATAATAATTTAGCTTCTTCATGTTGTCCTGACATTTTTGAGATCATAAAACTTTTGTTTTTATAGAAGTGTTTATTCTACACTTCCTCTATCCTTGCAGGACAGCCAGGAACACAAGATCGTCCTCTATGAGAACCCAAGCTTCACTGGGAAGAAGATTGAGATCATAGATGATGATGTTCCCAGCTTCCACGCTCATGGATACCATGAGAAAGTCTCTTCAGTTCGTGTGCAGAGTGGCACGTGAGTAAAACTTCAAAAACAGCCGACATGAGTACAGTGAACTCACATTTAAGACAATTTCTGAATACTTTCCAGTCTAATCTTTCAAAGTCCTCATATATAGTAATAATTTTCATTTATTTGTTGATGTTATCTCGGTTCCAGCTGGGTGGGCTATCAGTACCCAGGATACAGAGGCTACCAGTACTTGTTTGAGAAAGGAGAGTTTAAGGAGTGTTCTGAGTTTGGGGCCGTGCTGCCTCAGATCCAGTCCGTGAGGCGCATCCGTGACATGCAGTATCACCCAAGAGGGGCCTTCCAACCCTCAACCTAAGTTCCCAGCACTTCTCCTCAAACCTTAAAGCTTCTGAAACGCCCCATCCTTTCCTTATTCTTCACCTCTGAATGCTTATCTTTGACCCTTTCAGTTGTGTCAGTGATTCTATTTGCTACTGCTGAGAAATAAATAAGTGATTTTGCGTTATAAATGTTTCTGAGCTGTTATTTGGGCATTCACTGTTTTATGAATTCGATTTTTTGAAATCCATAGTTGACAGAGGCTATTAATTGATCCATAATTAATATATGAAATCCAATGTTGATAACACTGCATCTTAAGGACATTTGCTAAAAAAATATATGTAAATCACATTCAAATAATAAATACAGAAATCTTTTAGTTTATCCTTTGTTTACATCATGATTTTAAACATTCTATAGTTAACGTTAATAGAGTGTTTTCACAGCGCATTATCAATCGGCCATATTGGTGGCAATGAATGTCAACAATGCCACTGAACTGAATGAACCCGGCATATTTTGCTGATTATTGCTGCTGAAAAATGGTCAATTATTGTCATGTTTTGGGCTGTACTAATCGGTCGGACTGGGGAAAACATTTGGAGTACTATAGACTACAAAAAATTCTAACAAATCAAGGAGAAAAGTGCAAAAAACTGTCTGAGGAACAAAAGGCGTTTGTGGTTGGCCAAACTGAACCAGGATTTCCAGAGCAAGAATCTTGAAAGCATTCATGTTTGTTCTTATCATTTCCGGTCAGGTAGGTGAAATATTAAGTTAATATCTTAATTAATATTGCTCACATATCTTTACCACCTATTAACTTTAGTTAGTCAAAATAATGCACCTTATCCTGCTTACCAAATTCTCCATATTATTTAACAGCTTTCACACATTTTTTCTGTGGTAAAACAGCATAAATTAGCAGAACAACATATTCAGTAGTACATTAACTGTGCAATCCATGATGTTGTTTACATCCCTTCGGATACGACTTAATACGACGTCATAAAGAGCCTTTAAAGCGATCTGGAAAGAAGCGTTCTAAATGACTCTTGGTAAATTCAGCAGTTGATGTACCGGTTCTCCTTGCAGGATTACTGAGACGTTCCTCTGTAGTAACTGCGTGGTACTTCCCCTCCTGACCGGCCCGAGTTTGCGTTAAGTCGGTATAATTGCCCCCCCTGCTGGGCTGTAGTGGGCTGTAGGTGTGCAGGGGGGGCCGGGTAGAGTTGTAAATGACCGGTGTGGTGTAGTGTGTTGTGTGTGGAGGTGGGGGGTGTGACACGGTGATTGACAACAGAAGGTCGGGGTGGTTATTCTCTCTAAACAAATGAGCTTTAATGGTTTATAGCAACCCCACCCAACTCCGTCCTTCATTAGTAAAGGTTGTTAATCACTGTTAACACCTGCTATAAACCATATTTATGAGTAGACCGAAATCAAATACATATTCAAAGTAATGAGGAAAATAAATGTTCAATGTACATATGATATTCAATGAAATGCAATAAACTCGAGATGAAACTGAATGATTATTGTGTTGTTGTTGTTGTCTTGATTTAAACACTTTAAACTCATGACTCAAATCCAGCAAGATGTGATGCAATAATGTGATTACCAAAATAAGAGGCATCATACAAAATGCATGTTATTTTTTTATTACTGACCTGAATAAGATATTTCACATAAAATACATTTACATATAGTCCACAAGAGAAAATAATAGTTGATTTTATAAAAATTACCCAGTTCAAAAGTTTACATACACTTGATTCTATACTGTCGTTACCTGAATGATCCACAGCTGTGTTTTTTGTTTAGTAATAGTTGTTCATGAGTCCCTTGTTTGTCCTGAACATTTAAATGCCCGCTGTCCTTCAGGTCCCACAAATTCTTTAGTTATCCAGCATCTTTTGTGTATTTAAACCCTTTCCAACAATGACTGAATGATTTTAAGATCTATCTTTGCACACTGAGGACAGCTGTGGACTTAAGAGCCGCGGGTTTACAGGGGTGTAAACTTTTGAACAGAATGAAGATGTGTACATTTTTCTTATTTTGCCTAAATATCTTTTTTTTTATTTTTTTATTTAGTACAGCCCTTCAGAAGCTACAGAATATACTTACATATTTTCCAGAAGACAAAATAAGTACAATTTACCATGATATTCAAATTCAAAGTTTTTACCTCCTGGCTCTTAATGCATCGTTGTTCCTTCTGAGCGTTTGAACATTCTGTAATAGTTGCATATGACTCTCTCACTTGTCCTCAGTCTGAAAAGAATCACACAGTCATTGTTGGAAAGGGTTCAAAAACACAAAAAAGCGGAAAAACCAAAGAATTTGTGGGACCTAAAAAATTTTTCCTGAGGAATTTTTCCATAAAGAACTATCACTAAACAAAAAAAAAAAACAGCTGTGGATCATTCAGGTAACAACCCAGTTTTAAGAATCAAGTGTATGTAAACTTTTGAACATGGTAATTTTTATAAATTCAACTATTATTTTCTCTTATGGACTACGTTTTATGTGAAATATCCTATTCAGGTCAGTACTAAATTAAAAAAAATATCATGCATTTTGTATGATCGCTCTTATTTTGGTAAACTAATTAACAATTTGCAGATTCTGCAAGGTGTGTGTAAACTTTTGACCTCAACTGTATGCTCAATGACACTGAAATCACTGGCATAGCAAGTCAGCCCTGGGCCCATATGCAAAAACATTTGTAGAAAAAGTTCTAAAAAGCATGTGTTTTATTCAAAGAAGGAGGAATGAAATATATTTTTATAGTAAATTTTATTATGAATTTACAGTATTGGACACTGGCATTACAACAGTGCAATAAACATCTTTACAGTCAAATTTAAAATAAAAAGGACAAATTACCCTTAAACACACTATAACAACTGTAGGCAGACAAAGAAAAGAAGCTGATAATAGAAAACAAAACAAAAAAAAACAAACTGTAGGACACATTACTCACATACGTCAGCATACCAACATCACAACACTGACATCACGGGTGAAGACTCATGCGTTACAAAAGTGACTACCGTCAGAACCGCTGTTCATTAACAGGTGAAAAGTGCTTGTTAGGAGGGAGCGGCACAACGGCCCAGCATTTTTTCGAAAACACGGTGACAAGTGTGCAATGTAATGTGAAGGTTGTTTACAGTACTTTGACATTTCAAATTTCCCTTAGCAAATAAGTAAACAAAAGAAACGAACTCAAGATGTGTGCAACCCAGAGTGAAGGACACAAATGAAACGTTTTCCCTTCTGTATTAATTTGTTATTATCTTGTGGGAAGAAAAACAGATTTATATGCTGATTGTGCAATTTCCTATCATCATTTTGGCCCATTGCTAAAGCAAGTAAAGTTCTGGGATAAAAAGAAGAACATAAAGTGTAATAAAAGGAATGACTGATTGTACATGCGCAATTTTTCCAAACATGATATTACAATGGATTCAAATGTGACATGATGCTAGACCTTTGCATGTCTAAATGTCTCAAATATGAACAAAAATATAGGTTGTAAGGAGTGAAGACATGTGCAAACAAATGATGAACTAAATTCATTCAGTGGCCCATCCAAACAGGTTTCCACACGCACATCAACACACATACAGGACCGCAGTTCATAAACAACTGATCATTAAACAATTACCATTTTCCTTTCAAACCGACATTAATACAAATATAACATTCTGTGATTAACATTTTGTCATAACTAAATACACTTTCTATACAGATAGCTCAGCATTGATTTGTCGACTAATAAAATTGTGATCGTCTATGGAAATGCATGTGCAACTGATGCCTATAACCGCCAAAACAATGAGAATGAGACAAACAAACAAACAAACAAACTAGCATGAAAGCTCTACTATATGAACATAAAAGGGTAAAAATAAACCGTCGTACTCCAGTTACATGAAGCACTTCAAGGTTACTTGTAGGTGCGTGTGGTCCCACATTTCCACTACAAAGGATGATCTCTCGCTCACTAGAGGTTAAAGTGGCTCTATGCAAAAATAATTCTCTCTCGTATGACGAAGAGCTCAAGAAAAACTCGACAACACATACATGGACACACGCTTCACACACAGATCTCTGCTTCCCCCTTTATGTCAGTCAGAAATCTTTTAGAAAGGCACCATGCACATGAACACGACTCAGGCTGGAGAGGAAGGCCAGAAAAACCAATGAAACAGAATGATGTCGTAGTCAGCAGCAGCAGCAGAATTCCCGTCAACTCCAGGTCAAAGGTTAAGGCTTCTGTCACGAGTTACAGCTACAGATACTGCAGTTATAAGGCATCCTGAGATGATGGGGAAAAACACATGATGTTTGTATTAGATGAGCAGGAGCATTATGCAAAAGTAAGAGATGTCGTAATTAGTGATGTCAAAAATACTGGTTTTGCTCTCCAAAAAACTAAAATTCTGAAGATATTTTGAAGAAACCACTGTATGGAGAAAACTCACCCCTCATGTCATCAAGACGCTCTTGTCTTTCTTTCTTCAGTCGGAAAGAAATTAAGGTTTCTGAGGAAGACATTCAAAGATTTTTCTCCATATAGTGGACTTTAATGGGGATCAGCAGGTTCATGGTCCAAATTGCGGTTTCAATGTAGCTTCAAAGCGCTCTACATGATCCCAGCTGAGGAATAAGAGTCTTAACTAGGGAAACGATTGGTCATTTACTAAAAAAAAAAATGAAAAATGTATACAGTGGCATGTGAAAGTTTGGGAACCCCTCGCAGAATCTGTGAAAATGTGAATATTTTAACAAAACAAGAGAGATCATATAAAATTCATGCTATTTTTTTTATTTAGTACTGTCCTGAGTAAGATATTTTACATAAAAGATCTTACATAGTCCACAAGACAAAACAAGCTGAAATTATTGAAATAAAACCCTTCAAACACGTGGGAAACCTTGGTTCTTAATACTGTGTGTGGTTACCTGGATGATCTACGACTGTGTTTTTGTTTTGTGATAGTTGTTCATGAGTCCCTTGTTTGTTCTGAACAGTTAAACTGAGCATTCTTCAGTTTTCCAGCATTTTTTGCATATTTGAACCCTTTCCAGCAGTGACTGTATGATTTTAAGATCCATCTTTTCACACTTAGGACAACTGAGGGACTCAAACAACTATTTAAAAAAGGTTCACACATTCACTGATGCTCCAAAAGGAAACACAACGCATTAAGAGCCATGGGGTGAAAACTTTTGAACAGGATGAAGAAATTTGCATTATTTTGTTTAAATATCCTTTTTTCCCCCATTTAGTACTGCCCTTCGGAAGCAACAGAAGAGACCTGCATGTTTTCCGGAAGTCAAATTAAGTACAATTTACCTTGATCTTCAAATTCATAAAGTTTTCACCCCTCGGCTCTTAATGCATCATATTTCCTTCTTGAGCATCAGTGAATGTTTGAATCTTTTTTTAATAGTTGTCCTCAGTATGAAAAGATGAACCTCAAAATCATACAGTCACTGCTGGAAAGGGTTCAAATATGCAAAAGATGCTGGAAAACTGCAGGACCTGGAGGGGTTTTTAACTGTTCAGAACAAACAAGGGACTCATGAACAACTATCATTAAAAACAATCATAGATCATCCAAATAACCACACACAGTATTAAGAACCAAGGGTTCCCAAACTTTTGAAGGGGGTTATTTTGATAATTTCAGCATTTTTTTTGTCTTGCGGAAGTATCTTACTCAGGACAGTACTAACTAAAAAATAACATGCATTTTGTATGATCTCTGTTATTTAGTTAAAATTATTCACATTTTCACAGGTTCTGCAAGGGTTCCCTAACTTTCACATGCCACTGTATAGTTTTTAACCACAAATGTCACGTAAGGTTAGTTCTTCGTCTGTATACTTTGGTTCAAAAAGGTAGTGTAAAGCAAAAAACATCTCATTTTCTCCTCCAACTTCAAAATCGTTGTTTTACCTTTTTTGCAAAGGGTGTTTGACTTTCTTTGCACATTTGCTTTGTGAACACTGGGTTGGAACTTCTGCCTACGTCACACGTGACCTTTCCAGCGTGATTACGTAATGGATGAAGTCAATCTAGTGCAAGATGAGCATTTGTGGTTAAAAATGTTTTTTAGATAAGACCCTTATTTCTCAGCTGGGATCGTGTAAAGCCCTTTGAAGCTGAATTGAAACCATTATATGGAGAAAAATCCTGAAACTTTTTCTTCAAAAACCTTGTCGGCTTAAGAAAGAAAGACATGAACATCTTGGATGACATGGGGGTGAGTAAATTATGGACATTTTAATTCTGGAGTGAACTAATCCTTTAAAGCACTTAAAGCAAACTTGATTTTTCTTTTAAAAAATTAGAAAAACAAAACTTTTTGCTATGGTTATCAAAATTAGGTTTAAAAACAAAAACTACTTATGATGTAACTGCACATACAGACACTGATTTACCTGCTTGTTCAGGCTGTACTGTCATTTTCATACTGACTCAAACGTTTTTTAGTCTTTAGTTCTTTTAGCCACTGAGGAGAGGACTCTTCTCTGAGAAGGAATAGCGAGA
Organism: Labeo calbasu; assembly: GCA_019740295.1. Taxonomy (NCBI): domain Eukaryota; kingdom Metazoa; phylum Chordata; class Actinopteri; order Cypriniformes; family Cyprinidae; genus Labeo; species Labeo calbasu. The sequence continues at coordinate 4,314 of JAHKKF010513976.1, read as the reverse complement.
AAAAAAAAATCAGAAACACACCACAATGGTCAGTTACTGCCAAAAAAAGAGACAATTCTGAGATTTTTCTGGTGTCCATTGACCTAAAATCACCCACCCATTCTCTTTGCCGCCAGCAGGAGGCAGCACACGGGCAGCTCGAGGCAAGAACGGAGATTTGGGTGATCGTGAGAGCTGAGGGGGTGAAGGGCCGTCTGTCTGATTGTCAGAATCTCCTCTCTTCTTTAGCTGAGCCTGAAACGAATGAACAAATTTTATGTCTCACAACTTGCAAAATGATCAGCTTCCAAAAATATTTTGACAGTTTTAGTCTATAAGACCTAAAACAAGCATTGTTAGGAAGATTCTTCTGTTTAACTAGCATGATTTATTTATTTTTCTTAAGACCATGTAGCCATGTGTATCATATTTGATATGCAAATTTCTATTTTCAACATGATCTGACGCCTTTTGTTGTCTGATTGATAGTTCATTCTATTTTAGCAAGTAAAATCATTCTAACCTTCAGGTCATGGTACTCATATTTTTGCTGTGAAATTTTTACTGGTCTAAGTAAATATTTAAGTAAACGAATAAATATTGTTAATAGAATTTCAAGACGAATATTTAATGGACTGAAACAACTTAGGTTTGCTTGATTACCCATAAATATGTTTATTTTATTTTATTTTTTACATATTAAATTGATTAGGCTTTTTTAATTTGTACATTTTTTTTAATCATCATTGCATTCCACTGCATATTATATCATCTTACTAAGACATTATTGGGAGATAATTTTTGAGTCTATTATACTGTATCTCGTTGATTTACACTGCAAGCTATCAGATATTTTTATCTCACTTTTTGGCTATGTAAATATCAGCAACTGCATCAAATAGCATTTTTAAAATCTCATCAACTAATTTTTTTTTTTTTCAGATTTTGTCTAATGGTTCAACAAAACAATAAGCCTCAAGAAGCCATGGTTTACAATGAATTTATAACAGCTAAGGGGTGTTGTTAGGCACGACGCGAAGCCTAAAACCCCCTTAACTGTTATAAATTCACTGTAAACCACGGCCTCAAGGGGCTTATTGCTTTTATAAAACAGTTATTCCATATACGTAGTAAGGTTTCACAAAATAAAACGGAGCAAATAAAGTGTAATAATATCAATACAAACATTATTCTTCCGCCAAACAATGTAGTTCCTCGGAAACGGTTGCAACAAAGTGGTTGCCAAGCAACACACAAATGTAAACAAATGTGTTTGTAGAGTAATTTACAACAGCTTAGAATGCAGATCAACCAATCAGAATCAAGAACCGGAACTTTCCGTTGTACAATAAACTCCTTCATTTCCAAAAAACAGATTTTTCAGTCATGTCAAGCTCTACAAGGTTAAGGAAATGCAACTAGTAGAAAAAATCCCCAAAATGCCCTCACCTTCAGAGCAGATGGATCCATGCCAGGAAAGAGCGCCACTCTCTGAGGCTGAGACACGGAGGAAGTCCGGGATTCGATTCCCTTGGGCTGCTCCTCAGAGTCCGACTCCTCGCCCTGCTTGGGAGAGTCTGTTTTGTCCTCTACAGACAGAGAGAAAGACTGGAGTGAGTGCAGAAGACTAGATTTTATTGACTTTGCTACAGTACAAAGGACCTGCAACCTACTTAATCCCAACCTCATGGGATAAAATGTGCAGATACGCACGCGTCTCGCTGCTAAAATGTGTGTAAGTACCTGTCGAGTCCCTGTAGCGCCATTCATCATCTGCTCCGGGTACCTCGGGTACTTGTGATAAGAGGGCGCCGTGACGGGCGGCTCGAGAGGGCGGGGCTCTGCGAGAACTCTTCTTGTTCAGACTGACCCTGGCACGTAGTGCACTAGAGTCTAACAGTGTTGTGGGGGTCTACAGACAAAGACAAAGACATTTTAAACAAATGCCATGTACACTTTTGTGTCTACATTAGAGTGTTATAGGGACTGTTGTCCAAAAAAATGAAAACAATATCATCAAATGTGTCGAAGACCTTTCTGGGCCTTGAACGTGGTGGTTGCATTGCTGTCTATGAAGGGTTTCATAAAAAATATCCTAATTTGTGTTCTGAAGATGAACGAAGGCCTTACGGGTTTGGAATGACATGAGGGTGAGTAATTAATGACAGAATTTTCAGTTTTGGGTGATCCCTTTAAGTAGTTTAATCCAAGAATAAAAGTCTAACTTAAATCTGTGTTTAAAAAACCTTGAAGATTTGGTGTAAAGTGCTCAATTCATATGGATCACTTTTACAGTCTCTTTATAAACTTTTTGAAGTGTTAGTTTTGGGTTTCATTGACTTTGACAGGAACCTCTTAAACTTTATTTAAAACACATTTTTGTTTTGAATATGAATGCAAGTCTGATGGGTTTGAAGCGGCATGAGGGTGAGCACATAATGACAATTTTCATTTTTAGGCCAACTATCCCTATGGGTGAAAACTGACCTCTGGGAATGGGAGCTCTGTCTGCTTTTGAGAAGACGTAGTTGAGCCATCTGTTGTGTCGATGAGAAGTGGTTGTTCGGTCGTGTGGGGTGGGGTGGGCTTCCGTGGAGACGGGGTGAGGTTGTCATCAGAAGATGGTGTAGCTGGAGTGAGGCTGAGGAGAAGAAAAGAGATATTTGAACACACTTACATGTTGTCTTTATTTAAACGCTTTCAATTATAATTTGTTATCAATTATTCATCCTCTTGTTGTTTCAAACCTGCAAGACCTTTGCACATCTTTGGAACACAAATTAAGATATTTTTGACGAAAACTGAGAGCTTTCTGACCCTGCATAGACAGCAATGCAACTGACATGTTCAAGGCCCAGAAAAGTAGTAAGGACATCATTAAAATAGTCCATGTGACATCAGTGGTTCAACTGTAATGCTGTGAATCTATGAAAATACTTTTTGTGCACAAAAAAACCCAAAAATAACAATTTCATTCAACAATTTCTCCAATTTGTGTTCTGAAGATGAACAAAGGTCTTACGGGTTTGGAACGACAAGAGGGTACAAAAAACATAGCTGTAAAACTAGGTTGCTAAGAGATTCAAACTGAGGTATTTACCACACCAGTTTACGTCCAGTGAATTAAGAAAAAAAATGAAGCAGCTTGATTTATGTGTAAATAAATTAAATGTATAAATACTACAGTGTACGTATTCAATTAACTACTAAGATTTCTTACGAATCATGAAACTGTATTTCACATTATTATTATTACTATTTTGACCCTATTTGCGATGGTAAAATTTGTCACTTGCAACATTAGATAAACAAGAAGCAGCAGCACAAAAACAGACACTTTCTGTTTGTGTTCCTCATATTTGTTCCCTCATATTATGTGAGGAACATTTCTCCAAAGTAAAAGTAAATTGAAGGGTGAGGGGTGACATGCTGAAAGTAATTTTTAATCAGAACATCATAACAATCTTCCGCTAAAATGTCAGACTTCTCTCTAGTGATGTACGCTGGACTCCAGACCAGTTTTTTCATTTGTTTGTTTGTTTTTGCTTAACCCTCTGGGGTCTGAGGAGGTTTGGGGCCCTGGAGAAGTTTTGACATGCCCTGACATTTGTGTTTTTTTCAGTATCTTCAGTAGCCATTAAAACACAGCAATGGCTAAAGTCTGATAACATTGTATTCAGCACAAACTGGGCTACAATAATATGTGGGCAGCATGAATGTACATGTTTGTGTTTTTGAGAAAACAATGTTTATGCGTGGTACTTATAATACGATCCTTTCTCGCATTCAGACAACCACTGACTAGAACCAAGTTCCCACCCTACATTTTTTTCTATTTCAATAATCCCATATACTTGGATGTATGGCAAAATATTTAATGAAGATCTGTCACTACTTCCGTTACATAACCAATTTAATAGCAGATGGTTTGCAGCCCAGTGATTTCAATTTGATTTGCACACGTCATGAGTGTTGGTCAGACTCCCGTTCAAATAATTTAATTTAACCATGTATAATTTTGTACTTCCTAATAAAATCACCCTTTTGCGATATCCCTGTTGACAGACAACACACATCCACCCATCCAAAGATCATTTCAGGACACAAATCCAACCAATCCAACCCAATGATTCAAATACATCAGCTCTCATTTCATCTGAATCCTTTGCATTAGTCACTGGTGTAACCAAACCTCTCTGACAAGCCCAGTCTGCTCTGTAATGAAGATGTATCTGCCTGTGTGTCTGTCCATGAGGTCATTATAGCATTATAGCTCTGTTACAGATGACCCACTCAATAGATGCAATTGATCCTGGTGTTGAGTTACAAACAGTC
>JAHKKF010513975.1:3650-26846 GCA_019740295.1 Labeo calbasu | reverse complement strand
ATGAAGTATTCTAATTTGTTGAGATAGTGAATTGGTGGGTTTTTGTTAAATGTGAGCCAAAATCATCACAATTAAAAGAACCAAAGACTTAAACTACTCGAGTCTGTGTGCATTGAATTTATTTAATACACGAGTTTCGCAATTTGAGTTGAATTACTGAAATAAATGAACTTTTCCACGACATTCTAATTTATTGAGATGCACCTGTATATTTTATCACATTTATGAAGAGTCGGACTTACAATAATGTCCTTTGAAAAAGGAATTGTGGTCACACTGGTTTGGGGTCCAAGTCACAGTTTACTATTAACTATGACTTTTGCCTTAATAAACTCCTAAACTGCTGCTTATTGACATTTATTAAGGTAGTTGTTAAGTTTAGGTATGGGGTAGGGTTAAGGGACCTAAAGTGTGGCCATAAAGAATAAGGCAGTAATAAGTGTTTTATAAGTACTAATAAACAGCCAATCTGCTAGTAATATGCACGCTAATAAGCAACTACTCAGTCGTGAGCATTGGTCCCTAAACTAAAGTGTTACTGGAATTTTAGTTTAACTAACTCTAGTTTTCCTTCTGTAGGGAGGAATACATGTCTCATTTTAAACAGAGAGACTTGAAGGCTTTCTCTGTACAACCTCTGCTGCTCTTTCCCACGCACTACGCTGGGGAACCAGGGTATTTCAGCGACACCGAGACCTCCACCATCTGGGACCATGAGACTGTGGCCACTGACTGGGACCGCCATCACATCCGTGGGGACAGCAGTCGTGGTGATAAGAGCCCAACGCCCATCTCTGAGAGCAGCCCGAGGGATGAACTCTGATACGGCTCTTACAGAATTAACAAAGAACATGTCAAAAGTTTTAAGAAAATGTATTTAGATGACAGTTCAAGGAAAGAACCATGGATGTGGAGTCCGTAGGAGATCTGGATTTTGTGAATGATACTGGTACAGCTAGCCAAGCATCTATACCAGTTATTACCAATGGTCACTAATCACTAATGGTGATTCTTTCACATTTTGATAAAATAAAATACATAATAATATAGTTAAGTGAAAATTTCTCACAAAATTATGGATTCATGGAATGTCCTTCTAAAAAAAAAAGCTTTGTCTTTTTGATTTTTTTCTTCTTTACTTTTTTTAACAATGCAAAACTTCAATCACATGGTTAGGAGTTTTTTTTTCTAAAAATGTAAGGAATGTTTTTAGTTAAAGAGAATGTGACAAAATAAAACATTTCAGGTCAGGAAAATAAGCAAATTTTAGATTTGACACTGATCATGCAAATGTTCTTGTTGCAGGCAAACAATGAATTAAATAAAAATATTAATCAACTCTCAGAGCAGTCTCTTTTCAAGCACACCAAAACAAAAGCACTAATCGCTAATGATGATTTTTCCTCATTTTTGATTACAGTGTTGTTAATAACATGTTAACATTTTGCACAAATAGACATTCTTTGTATCTTTCTTAAATCATTTTGGTAAACAAGCACCTCAAATGCTGCTGTTTTTGTAGTAATGTTACAACAAATTAAATACTAGGAAAATTTTTGATTTTGCTAATATATATATATATATATATATATATATATATATATATTTTTTTTTTTTTTTTCCTGAAGAAAGATGTATAGTGTATGACATGTGTAGATGTATACATGTATAGTGATGAAAGGCAAAATATTAAATGGCATGGATGTTTACTGAGTAATTCACTATTTTGTAGAGGGAGATTCAGAGCCAAATTACAAGGGGGTACAAATGACTTTAGAAAGATGGCAGCATCATAATATTCTTTTTACACAGAGATTGCTAGGTCTATTAGTAAAATCTGTTGACTTTAGAAATCTTTGTTGCATTATGTGCCAAGGGTGATTATTCAAAAATGGTGAAACAGCACTTTTCAAGTTTTAACTCCAAAGTTTGCAGGTCTATAACTTAAGTATTTAAGATATCTTAGATTGTGGGTCTCAACAAACTTTCCTTTTGGCATCTTAATTTTTAAGTCCTTGTACGGTTCAGTTCCAGAGATATTAGAATTTCAAAATGGCTCCAGCAGTAAATCAATAAATTGTTCACATTTTCAGTGGTCAAAAATCAAATGTGGGTCACTTTGCAAAAATATGATACTTCTTTTCTTTTAAAGAAGAAAGTCTGAAGAACAAGTAATGTTGAAACAAGAGATGCCGCAATATGATTTTAGATTCTAGCTCTTAGTAAACTTTTCTTTCGAAATCTTCATTTTTAAGGCCCTACATCAGGGGTCACCAAACTTATTCCTGGAGGGCCGTTGTCCTGCAGATTTTACCTCCAACTTTCCTCAACACACCTGCCTGGAAGTTTCAAGTATACCTAGTAAGACATTGATTAGCTGGTTCAGGTATGTTTGATTAGGGTTGGAGCTAAACTCTGCAGGGACACCGGCCCTCCAGGACCAGGTCTGGTGACCCCTGCCCTACATGGTTCAGTCACAGAGATATGAGGACCTCAATGAGGCTCCATATCCAGATTGTTGAATATTACCCATTTTCAGTGGTTGAAAAATTAATGTTAGTCACTTTGTATACAAAAGTGCTACTTATTTTATAAGTTTGTTAAGACCCAATATCTACAAGGGCATTAAGATCTTTAAAACACACAAACAGAAAAAACTCAAAAAGTGCTGTTTCCCCACTTTTGAATAGTCACCATTGGCACATAATGCAACAAAGACTGCTAAAGTCAACAGATTCTATTTAAAGACCTACCAATCTCTATGTAAAAATAACATTATGATGCTGCCATCTTTCTAAAGTCATTTCTGTCCCCTTTGTAATTTGGCTCTGAATCTTGGCTGAAAATTGCCTTCTACAAAACAGCGGATTACGCTGTAAATATACATCCATGAAATTTAATATTTTGGCTTTCATAACTATACATGTCTATCTTTCTTCAGAAAAAAAAAAAATTCTCAAAATCAAACATTTGGCCCAAATCTAATTTTTGTTTAGTCCCAAAATATTGGGTCTTAACACACTTTTCATTGTCCCTGTATGGTTCAGTTCCAGAGATATTGGAATTTCAAAATGGCTCCAGCAGTAAACCATTAAATTGTACACATTTTCAGTGGTCAAAAATCTTTTAAAAAGAATGTCTGTAGAACAAATAATGTTGAAACTAGAGATGTCACAGTATGATTTTAGATTGTAGTTCCTTAACTTTTCTTTTAGGGCCCTACATTGTTCAGTCCCAGAGATATGAGGACCTCATTGTCAAGATAGTTGAATATTACCCATTTTCAGTGGTTGAAAACTAAATGTTGGTCACTTTGTATGCAAAAGTGCTACTTATTTTATAAGACTCAATATTGAAAAGGGCATTAAGATATACTCTTGAGTTACAGAAATACAAACTTTGAAGAAAAAAAACTTGAAAAGTGCCATTTCCCCATTTTAAGTGGTCACCATTGGCACATAATGCAACAAAGATTGCTAAAGTCAACCGATTCTACTAACAGAACTGTCAATCTCTGTGTAAAAATAACATTATGATGCTGCCATCTTTCTAAAAGAATTTTTACCCTCGTTGTAATTTGGCTCTGAATCTCAGCTGAAAATTGCCATTTTGACCTCCCTCTACAAAATAGCGGATTACTCAACAAATAATCATCCATGACATTTAACATTTTGGCTTTCATCACTATACATGTCTCTTTCTTCAGAAAATATATTAGCAAAAATCAAAAGTTTGAGCCAGGGACCTCTGGTTGACTTGACACAGAATTACCCTATTGAAGAATTATAAAAATGTTTTGAATTAAATACAGCATGTCACGCTGCAAGACACTGTTTGATAAAATTTAATGATCTTTTTGTGTCCCGAGGAGACATAATATGAGGAGTTAAAGAAAACTATTACAAATCACAAAACATTTAAGTATTCTCATATAAAAGTAATAAACACCAAAACACAAAATAATTCTTAATCCATTTATTTATTATTTAAAAAGCACTGGAAGGTTTAGTTTCTTTTTGTTGGAGGCAAACAATGAATCAAATCAAAATATTAATCAAGTCTCATACCATAAAATAAGTACTGAAAAAAAAAAAAAAAAGATATTTCAAGCACACCAAAACAAAAGCATGTAATAAATAAAAACAAATTGCAGAATAATGCAAAACAAAGCGAATTAAAAGAACGCTCAACATTAGGTCCCGCTCATGAAGGACAGAGGTTTTCAGCATTACGTTTTATCACCTGAGGAGATACATGGAAGCTTTTGTATTGACAAAACCCATCGGTTCACTGATATGAGACATGGCTGTAGACGGAGACCTCAGGAGATCTCATTAGACATCCTTTAGTGTGATAGCTACAGACAATCCGCCAATCAGTGCATAATCATTTTAGTGTGTCAAAACTGATGGACAAGATCTAGATTGTACGCCAAGCAACAAAGCAGTTCTGAAAATAAAGTTGCACTCTACATATTCCCAATCTAGCATCATGATTAAAAGCAGCCGCGCTCACACATATCTCAGTTCGCTTGAGTTTGACCCGCAGAGGTCGGATGCCTCAAACACAGCAAATGATGCAGCATTTCTCCCAAATGGGACTATGGAATACGCATTTTCTCAGCTATACGATTGCTAAGCTATCTAGAAAGCTATGTTTATAGACATCTACAGTATGTAAACCAATACAAAGCATAAGAAAACAAGACTTTCCAGTACATCAAACCAAATACAAAAGATAATAACTGAAATCAAAGACCATAAAACACACAAAACTATAAAAATCAAGACTTGATCCAGTGGTTTGTGATGGCTGTCCAGAGTACTAGCTGCAAATGTGTTTGGGTACAATGGGAGGGATATCAAATGCAAAGTTGAATCCGGATTGCTAAAAGAGGGCATTGTGAGTGAAAATCAAAAGACGCAAATCACAAAGGTCTCAGTCTGTCGAGAATCGCACACAAAGCCCACCGCAGCCCAACACAGTGTACCATTGATGCCGTCAACGGTCAACAGATCCACAGACGACTCGCTACAGGAAAACAACCACTAAAAGACGACACACACACACACAAAAAAAAGACGAAAATCCCGGCCAGACATACAAGAATTGTGACGAACACATCATTTAATGAGCTACAAAACAAACAGAGTCTTATATACTGTTCAGGTTTGGTTTGTTATTGTGTTTGAGAACTTATCAGTTGTCATCACGCTTCAGGTTACTGCCAGCAGTTACTTAAAGCGCTCTGAATATTGCATGATTAGGAAATGGTACGATGAACCATTAAAAACAGCTGTAGTTTTGAGACCAGACGAACTGCGAGCAGATCTTTCGTATCCGTTACACTCCAAATGTAAAGCGAAATACAAACGAAAGTGAGAAGTTCACAAAAATCAAGTCCATTTTCCTCACACTGGTTTAAGCACTCAGACGAAGGTGCACATTTAGACGAATGTATTGATTTATTGTGACAGGTCTTTGTCTCCTTCCACAGTGTTCGTTTAGTTGAGCACTATGCAGTAGCATCTATACAGTGAAACCCATCACACTAGCAGACGACTAGCATCACTGACAATACCAGTAAGAAAAAAGTGCAATATTGCATGTGTATTTCTTTAGTCGAGAAGAACGACGCCTGACGGCATACCTGTAGAAAATATCCGACAGTAAACAATGGTGCAAAACAAGTCAAAGGATTTTAAGGCTTTTTGAGTTTCCTGATGTGTTTTTTTGTTCTCTGAGATAGTTGTAGGAGGTCCACAGGCGGGACAGTTTTGGAGAGAGATCGTTTCCCGGTGGCTCTCCCGCGTGAATATACACACACACACACACACACACGAACGCGACGCGCAAACATTCGCACACAAGCAGCACTATTCTATTCAAGCGTGTACTGTCACCCCTAATATAAGGTGTATTACTTCTAGTAGTTCATATAATAACATCTTTACCACTGAAGCTGCAAGCATAGATATTTATCTACACGTATCCACATTACTATTAAACACATTGCTACATGTACCAACATGTCAACATTACATGGACAAACAAAAGAGTTCCTCCAAGCGGAAAATAATAATAATAATAATAAATGCATGGTCTAATAATTTTACTTAATTAATAATAATAAAAAAAACGACTATTTCAGTTGCCATGCTGATACTACTAACAGAAAACAAAAGGAAATAGGCACAAAAGTAAATTAAGATGACAATAACTTATTACGATTTCAGTAGGGAAAGCTATGTGGAAATGCGGCATTACAGGCAGTGTTTCAACTCAGAAGAAACGCTCTGGCCGATTCGGTTCAATTGTTTGGTTTTAAATGTTGTCAAGAATCATATTCATCTTGACATCACAAATTGAAGGTTTAGCAAAGCCAACGAGGTTTAAGAATGCATAAGGTCACTGCACGTGACGATTTCATGAGTAACGCACAAATACTTAATTCTGGTTATTGTGTCATACAGCATGTGTGTACATGCAAAACCAGAGAGGGTTTGCCATTCTGGCTATACAAAAAGACAGGTTTGTGAAATTTCTGATGATGGAGCGACTGTAAAAAACAAAGATCAAGTAAACTTTCCCTTAAACTGTGACGCATCCTTTCGGAGATTCTAAAACATGGCTGACAAGTGATACACCGAGATGACCGATGAAAAATATTGTGCTACCGCTGGTGGCCATTTTATTCGCATGCATCCGAAACAGTGCTTTACGCAACTTTCAGACTCTATTCCACCCAAAGCAACCGATTTAAGAGCAATTCTGCGTTCGGCATCACTTGTCGGTCATGTGACCGTTTAATTGCGACTCGGGAATGTGCTTGAGCGTTTGTGTCCCCTTCGCCCGTTTTGGTCATCACTGTTTGGGCAAAGGGGTTTCGGAGGAAGACGAGGTGAAGTTCTTCATTTTTGGCCTGTGGATGTGAGGACTGAGCTTAAAAGGATCCCAGCATGCACGGCGATCGAGTCAAGCTGCAGTGTCCGACAGAGACGGTGGTCACAGTGCAGAAGGCAGGGGTCCCGGTGAGGGGGTGTTTACACGGCAGTGCTGGCGTACTCTGAGGAGGAGGTGGCGGTGGTGGACTGGGTCGGAGCGGATCCCTGAGCCGAACCCTTGCGGTTAATCATGGAGGGGTGGAAGTTGGGGTGCCGGCGGGCGTGTTTGATGAGGTGGTCGCTGCGCATGAAACGCTTGTCGCAGAGCGGGCACAGGAAGCGTTTCTCGCCGGTGTGGGTACGCAGGTGTCGGGCCAACTCGTCGGAACGGGCAAACTTCTTTTCGCAGTCGGGCCAAGTGCACGGAAAGGGCCTCTCACCTAAACAGAAAACAGGGACGATCCACAACCCATTAGACAACACTAACAGTGCACTATAAAGTCTACAAAGGCTTGGCACCTGGACTATCTACCATTTTAGATATAAAGCATACTGACTGATGAAACTAAGCGTACTTACTATTGTTCTAGGGGTTCATTAGCATAGTAGCTAAAAATGTGCGCTATTCAAGTGTCTGTGTGGAGTGTGGAAGCTGAATAGTAGGCGCTGGTGTGGTCACTTGCTCTTAAAATACTCCTTTTGTCTTGTCTTAAAATACTTTGTGATTATATGAATAAAACTAATACAACTTTCAAATCTGTAAAGACTCTACATTTAGTTGTGTGCACTCACAGTAACAGCGAAATGTTGCGCTTTTGTAAAATAAAGCAAACACAATGCACTTTCTGCCATCTCGGTCTTTGTTAACTTGAGTGCGAAACTTCGAAACTCCATGTATACATGCCTTACAAAAAAATATAGCTATAGAGAGTGAAATATCTACTTTCAAATTTACCAATTCAAACAGAAAACAAATATTCTCAGATTATGTAATCCGTATGAAACATGCGTATACAGGCGCGTCACTACTGCAGAGATGACGAATCAGTGGCGCAGACTTCATCTCTTAAGCCGAAAACAAACAAAGCACTAGTTTATTATCAAATTATTGAAACGTTATATACGTTATATCTTCTTGCTGTTTTTCCCAGACACATTCATTATTATATCTGCCGGCGCACTGTGGCAATTAAATACTCATTATTATGATTTATATGGTTTATTAATAAATGTGCGACTACTTGTCGACCAGAAAAATCTTACGTCGAGGTCAGGCCTAGTAGCTACTACACAACGTACAAGGTGTATTTTTTTTTCAGTGTACTAAAAAGTATACCACTATACAAGTGGTTTCTATAGGTGCATCCGAATTTGCAGACTTCTCAACTTCTATGCTACCTTGTAGTATAAATAGTGTGTGTAGTGTTTCACACTGAAAAAAAATGAAGTTGAGGGAGGAGGAATGACTGGAGGGCAAGGGCGATGAGATTGTGTTGTTGGATGACAAAACAACCTTATAAATTCTTACAAACCATACAATCAATGGAAAGCTTATTTATCCATAAATTTTAATTTAAAAAATGTACCCTTAAGACTGGTTTTGTGGTCCAGGATCATATATAGTATGTCATCTGGGACACAGCTTTTGTGTTTTAACCTGTGTTCCAATTGACAAGGACCCTATGAAGTGTTCACTGCTCCCTGAGCACTGGATGTCTTTGAAGTCCACTTTACTTGACAAAATGTGTCATTCAGAACACCTTTCATTGTCACACACAAGTGAAACTTGAGTCGCACACATTGGAGGTGTCTGAGGTGAGACGACATAAATACTTCTGTAAATAAATACAAATTACCATACGTTCATGTAACACACATGTGTATATAACACTTAAATGTACACAAATGTAAATGTATTATTAATTTAATTAAAATAAATAGTCATATTTTAAAGTGCTAAACTGAGTGGTAATGGTCTGTTGCAATGTTTAACATCACAACAAGACAATGTTTTTGTCTTCTGTCCATAATCACGATAGTTACATTAAATGTTGCCTCTTGTGCACTTTATATCCCACATGTGGGACTAATTAAACTCAATAATAATGCTGGTGCCTCAACTCGCCTTTATTTTATCCAAACTTTTTTAGTGCTAAAGGGATGCGCAATGACTGGTGGGTAAATTTCTCAACTCTTCACTTCCTGTGAAATGATGTGTTAGTGTACCGCACCCCTACAAGTTACACCCCCTATAATGAAACAACCAATTAAGGAATGATCATCAGAGCCCCTCCCCCTGGATTCACATTGTCGCATGTAGTGCTGCAATGTAACGTAGCTACACAATTGCCACCTTGTTATAAGACATACCTATCATATGCCAAAAATTACAAAATATATTTTGGTTGGGTATTTTTTTCAGTTTAAAAGTAATAATATTTTTAAAAGTCATTTTAAAATGTATTTAAAAGTCCACTGAAGTGCTTCGAAACTGCGTTATTCTAGTTATTCAGCCCCGCCCCCTTTTTTAATAACCAATAGCATTTTGTTTATATTAGCTTAGGCCAGAGTTGTTGAGCTCGGTAAAGCTGCATTTGACAGTGTATGACAGCCACAATCTCATTCATATTACAATAAAATATAGCATTCTATGTAATCTTAAGGCTAACATATTCATATTCTAAAAGTCAAAAAACTTAAAAAAAAAAAAAAAAAAAAACAATGCCGCTCTCACACTACACATCCTGTTCTCTCGCAATGAAAAATACATTGCGGAGCAAAGAGAAACTAACAACACGCCGACAGTCAAGACAGAGCAGGTTATTTCTGGTATGAAACAAGGTCTTGGCTTTAAAATGTTGTAATTTAAGAAATTCAAACAATAAATACTGTTTTGTGGCTCTTTAATGTGTTGTGACAGATCACTGTTTTGCCTTACTAGAGCAATTGACATGTGAACCTATCATCTTTTCTGCTTTACTTAAAGCACGAAAAAAACATGAATGAACATCAGAACGTATTTTATTTCAACCACGAAAAAAATGACAATACACAATTTTTCAAGTTCAAGTCCACCGAAGTTAATCTACTCTCCTGTCTGATTTCTTTGTCGGACAGGATGGTGGATTCAGTGTTATGATTGATCAGATCACCTGTCAAACAAGGGTCAGTTATCAGAGTGTATTTATTTGAATGAATAATTTATTGTACGTTTCATTAATAGTCATTATTCTGTAAAGCAATATCATTTGGCTTTACAAACATTTTATACATAAAACAAAAATGTATAGATTGAAAGCCAATGACACATATGCTTTTTTCTTTACAGAGAGGTGTACTTTGTAGTAATATGCATAACTTGTAGAGATGTGGTTTGTAACTGTGGGATGCACACAGTATCTTCTTTTCAGATTGGATACTCACCTAAAATGGTAGAAAACCCTATGAAGTTAACTTCACAGGGCGCTTATTACGGTTGAATGGAATGCACCTCTAGTGTTTCATTAGTGCACTAGCCTTTAATTTGCAAGGTACCAGATGATGTATTTTGTGAGTGTACTAACTACTGCACTAATGTTTATCAGTGTACTAGTATATCATTAGTATACTGTACTAAAGCTAGTGTAATACTAGTACTAGTTTTGCTTGCCATGCAAGCTATTACCTTTTCTCCAAATTACACTTCAATTCATGAACAAATCCAATTGGTAATAGAGCATTTGTGAACGCCTCATGAAGAGAGGCCAGGTGTGTGGCCTAAATAGCTCTTTTAGCTTTAGTCAAATAACAGAAAGTGCATTTAAATGGGAACCTGCGCGCACACGAGCGTTCCGTGCCCGAGAGCAGTTCATATGCAAATATAAGGTTCGTCACTACACTACTATACTCGGTCCTCCCTCACGCGCTCCTTCCTTTGTTCATAAACTTTCTTTGTTCGGAGGCCACAGTTGGGAGTTTTCCACTCTTTTGTTCAACTAACGAGTAGTGAATTACATTATTATCCACAAATTCACTTTTTAATATCTCTATTCTGAGCCGTTGGTTAGAGCTGACAGAAGGAGCCCCTGACGACAGTCAACAAACATACGACCGATAATTAAAAGTTAGGCTACTCTAACCGAGAACTATAATAAAACACAGGCGATGATTAAAACCTTCCATAATATGCTTATCTAACAGTGAAATCTGAAACCAGTACACGCAGCGTGAGCAGTTTGTAAAACTATATTTCATACCGTCTGTATTTACAAATGCGTATATAGGTACTTATACTGTACTCTGTATGTACATACGAATGAATACAAATGATATCTGCAGTTTTAACGACCACCCCCTCCCATGTGCTTACCTGTGTGGGTCCTGATGTGCGCTTTCAGGTGGGATGATTTGCCGTACACCCTGTCACACCCGTCGAAAGTACAGGGGTGACGCTTGGTGGGGGACCGAGGTGCGCCCCCTCCTCCCCATATCTGCTGAGGGGTGTTATTGTACTGTCCCGGGACAGGGGTGGCAGAGGGGGTCATGGTCGGCGTTGGGGTGGTGGAGTCAGACAACGTGGTGTAGCCGCTCTCTCCGCATGACGAGTTGCTGCTTTCGGAGTAGGCCGACATAGGACGAAACTTGCCATGCAGGTCGGTGAGGATCTCCGCCACCGTCATCATGTTGGCCCCCTCTAACCGGAGCGTCTCCCGCACCTCCCTGTCCTCGCTCGACCCGTCTGGCTCCCCGGCAGGAAGGCCCTGAGGAGGGGCCTGAGCCGCACCAGACACCGGGGTGGGTCGATGGAGGACGGGACCGCTGGATATCGACACCAGACACTCGGCGGCCAGATAATCCGAATAGGCGAACGACATTTTATCGCGACTGCGTTTAACGACAAAGCAAAAGTTATGATGGAGAGCCTCGTTTCCTGAGCCCGTTCGGTTCTTCTCCAAAGACTTTCAACTCGTTGTTTTTTCTCATCAGCAGCGGCCTCTGCTATCTATCTATAGTAAACACAAACGAAACAAATGAAATAAACGATAAAAAAAAATTCAAAAACAAGTTAAAAAATAATACGCTACCGGCGTGTCTGCGTTTCAAGCCCCAACGTGGTGTCCTACATTGCCCCTCGTTTCATTGTGTCTGCTGCTAGAACCGGCAAAGCCCACGCCACGCCCCCGGTAGCAAGTTTAGTAATCCTAGTACGAAGAAGGCTTGGCTCATGAATATTCATTACGTAACGCGTCGTTCTCCCAGTAGCCTCCACGGATTGGCTGAAAGGCAGACGTGTGGGTAAGTAGGCGGTGCTCAGTAGGCGAAAAAACGAATCACGTCGAGCTCATGAATATCAATTATAATACGTGACAGGACGCTCCAGGAAGGTTACCAAGCAACTTCACGACTTAATTGGTATGCATACACTAAACTTGCCGTAGTACGATTCGTAATTTCGCCAAAGACAAACACGCACCAAGTGACGTGGTGAACTGACGCGCAATACGGGCGTGGACCATAGACCATTTAATAGTAAGCCAAATGACTGTGGAAAAAAAATCTAATCAGAGTACAGTTTGCTTCGAATAATGACCTTTGTGAAGTGAAAGATATGACTGGATTAATAACATAACTACTCAAATGAATTCTTATCAGTTGGTGACGACATAGGCTACTTCTTAATATGTTCATGGGTACCTAATCTACAAGATAAGCCAGCCCTCATCTAGAAGGTAGTAGTGCTTAGTTAATGGAATTCGGTGTTTGGTCTGTTTCTTGTGTTTTTTTTTTCTTTCTCTGTCTTTTCAGTTTACGCCAAAGATAGGGGCTGGTCACGACACGCCCCATTTACACTCCTTCATCTCACATGAAGTTGCAGTCTAATCCGAAAATATAAATCCTCTACTTTTCTGCAGTTTCCGAACAACATCCATCCAAAAACTGGTGCACAATGAATTTAGATTAGACCAAGGTCATCAATACAAGCCTTTAATCGTTCCTCCAAAGACCAGATGGAGTCTGGCGTCACAGTATTTTACACAAAACAACAAGCCATGCAAAAACAGTAGGATCACGCGATATACAGTCACTAAATGTAAAGTAGGGCAACCTAAAAGCTCCAACAGATGCCGTGAATCATGCATGATGACCTCCTCCCTTTTTTTGACCAACATATTACTTAAAGGTGCAGTGGAAAAATTGGAAGTGCTGTGGGGAAATGAAAGGAATAATGGAATGTTGTATTAGTAGGTCAGTGAACATAATGGTTGCATAATTGCTTTATGTGTGTATTCTGTGTGCTATTCACGGTGCATAACACACATATTGGATTCTATAATATCTATAAGTCGAAGTTATTTTGGGAATGTCTAGGGTTTTTTTTCTTCTGCAAAACAAGAAAAAGATACTGATTAAGAAAATTATTGCTGCACTTGCACTCTAGGCAACCTTAACTGCACAGCTAGCCCAGCAGATGGTGCCAGTAAAATGTACTTGAAAGTGCAGACAAACCTTTCTTTTCCTCAAACATCCTCAATGTATAGATTCTGTTTATACTTACTGTCACTAATACTCAAGGATTTAACAATGTAAAACCTGACACATGAGATATCAGTCAAATAAAAAAAAAAAAAATGTTTGCCATAAGTGATTGGATTCAAAGCAATGTCCTGCACTTCATAGGAGTGTCCATTACTAAGAAAGCATAAGCACATAAGTAAATGGATCATACTCAGCTTAAAAGTGTCATACTCAACAAACTCTTCATGGCTCACGTAGTACGATAGGCGCTCATACACTATTCAGAGGCCCTAACTGAGCAAAAAATATGATATGTTGTGCAGTTGATGATATTTATATGGCCCAAAGCATGATGAAATGTAAAGGAAAGATGCAGTAAAGAACAGTAATTAAGACTAAAGATATAAATACATTGTTCGAATTGTGTCAAAGCTCATGGGGGATCCCCATAAACAGACCCCCCACCCCCCAAAATAAACCTTATATAAATATGATTCATATTTTTGTCTTGTCCTTGTCATCATTGAGAAAACCCAATTCTAAGATAAAAGCTTATTTTACGATGATCAGCGGATTAGGTGTACCAAACAAACACTAAGCAAAGAAGAATTAAATATCTAGCCGAGGAAATTAATATTTCCAAACAAGTTAAAAGTGATTTTTACCTTTTGTGGGCATTTTTTAACCTTTATTTAGCCATTCTTTTTTTTGAAAGTGTGCATTATCTTTTGCGTCAAATTCTTATTTTTAATCAATAAAGTCACTTAGAATAATAAGACATTTTAGGCTGTTATCGCACAAATAAAATCATTATAAACACAAATGCTGCATCTGAATTTGCATTTAGATGTATTTACCCACTGTTTAATGCAGGACATGAATGCATTTAACCTGCAGTTACAAATGCATGAAAAATGTTTTAATATTTTAATCCTAAAACGTTGAATGCTGATATTTAAAATTATTTTTAAAAATGAAAAGGTACTTTAAATGTGAAATTACAATCGCCAGTAGGTGTCAGTAAGTCACAGTTAATAAGTGAGTCATTGCGATTGAACCGAATCATTTGAACAAAACACCATCATGTTGTTTAGAGACGCAAAACAGTGCTGTGGCTGTGTTTAGAATGATTTTGTGTGTGTGTGTGTTGGCGAAATAGAGCAAAAATAGGCAATATGGTGTCTAAAATGTAAGTCTCTTAATGTTAACTAGTTTATTTAACTGTTGTATAAAATCAATATCATATTTTAAAAAAGGCACCCTTCCTGTGATATTGATTAACCATATGAAATGATATAAATCAGCATTTATCTGAAATAGAAATATTTTTCAATATTATAAATCTTTATCGTCACTTTTGGTCAATTTAAAGTATCCTTGCAGAATAAAAGTATTAGCTTCTGTAATTTCATTCCCCAAGAAAAAAAATATACTGACTCCAAGCTTTTGAATGGTACAGTGTATAATGTTACAAAAGCCTTTTATTTCAGATAAATGCTGATTTTTGGTTCTTTCTATTCATCAAAGAATCCTGAAAATAGGAAATGTACTCAACAGTTTTAAGTATTGATAATATTAATAATTAAAATGTTTCTTGAACAGCAAATCAGCATGCTAGAATGATTTTTGAATGTCCATGTGACACTGAAGACTGGAGTAATGATTTAGCATTGATCACAGAAATTACATTTTAAAATATATTCAAATAGAAGCAGTTATTTTAAATAGTGAAAAAAAATCACAATATAACTGATTTTACTGTATTTTGGATCCAATAAATACAGGCTTGGTGAGCAGAAGAGACTTCTTTTAAAAAACATTTAAAATTACTGTTCAAATACTTATGACTGATAGTGCATCTGATATGTACATTTTAAAAAAATAATATATGGATAATCAAGTAAAGTTTCTTTAATCAGTCCAGTAAGTGTTTATCCTGAAATTACACTAACATAGTTACTCTTAAAAACAAAGATTTCACAGCAAGAAACGTATACTAAAAGGCCTTTTACTTGCTAAAAAAAAAAAAAAGTAAACTTACAATGGAAGTGAATAAGGCAAAAAAAAAAAATCGAAATTCGAAAAAAAAAAATTACAAATGTGATGCAATTAATGTTATAAATGAAGTTATATTGACAAAGTCTCTAACAAATGTCTTCGCAAATTCGTGAGCATGTTATGAGAAGACAGAGGCTCAGTTCAAGATGTCCATCGGTATGCTGCGAGATTTTGTTAGCTGGATGGTCCCCTGGTGGGCATCTATCCTCTGATTGGTGTCTGAGTGTCCAGTGGGTTTTTACAAAGGCTTAACTCAACATCTATCCATTCACTTATGTGCTTATGCTTTCCTAGTAATGGTCTCTCCTATGAATTGCAGGGTATTACTTTGAATCCAATCACTTATGGCTATGTCTCCGGTTTGTCTAGTGCTCCAAGATCTTTGTTTAATTATGTTGCTTATCTTTTTAAGTGGTAAGTGTTTAATATCATGTTCTTCAATATCGTCCTTTGATTATTAAGAGAAAATGTAGAATTCTGAATATTTTGCAAGGCCGAGTAATTGTTCGTTTCTGTACAAAGTTTTCTGTAAATGTTAGTACTTCTACAGTCAAAACGGTTTTTAACCTGTTAATTTTTTTTACAAGCTGACTGCTACAAACTACACCAAGATCAACTTTGCAAGTCTGCTTGCCCTGGTAAGAATATATACATGTTTTATATACATTTATCATGCATTTGCTATTCATCCATACATATTTATATAGTTATTCCACACAAACATGATTATCTAAATAACTACAGAAATGTGCATGTGAAGTATTACATAAAACATTACTTACTTGTCTCCGAATTAAGGTTTTGTTCAATTTATCTCAGTATATATTTGACTTATGTTTACAGATGTTCAGAAAGGGCAAAGGCACACGTATAGATACAGTACAACCATAACCAGTGCCTGGAAAGGTCCTTCATCAGGAGGCAGTCAGTTAGCTTTGGACTGTGTTGTTGACATTGATGTCCGACCAGGATGTCCAGAAATTATATTAAAGGTACATTCTGTTCTATCAGTCATTCTATGTTATGTAATAATTTTGTCATATATATTAATATAGCTTTTCTTGCTTTACGATGCAATGTTTTTCTTAACAAGCATACTATAATTACACAACTGAGATTAAAATTGAGGCATTTGTTTCAGTTTTATAAAATAGTAGCCAGTATGCCTAAACCCTAAATTTTCCAGCTTTGCAATCATGTTTAATTTAATTCATATTTGTTTTATTTATTTGTATGTAGCTAAGGAACATACAAATAAAGCAGAGCTCATCAAAAAGAGACAATTCTGTGCTACGCTTGAAGAACATAAGGTAATTTAAGTATCTTTTTAAGTGCTATACTCATTCACACTCTTCTAACAAGCCCTTTTCTGTGTTTGCATCTAATTATTGCTAATAAATTGCATGTCATTTTATACCTGGTTCGAGGGGTTGGAATTAATTGTGTAATGACAAACATTTTAAATAACATTATATTTTAGTTGATACCACATCATTGGCTGTAATCACACACTATTGCTGCTGTAGAGAACTAGTCTGTGACGAGTGTTAAGAGGTTGAAGGTCCATCTGGTGTTTTGATTTCTCAGAGAGTCATTGGAGAAGAACCCCCTGCGGTTCTGGCTCGAGGGGGGAAAGGTCACAAAGCTCTGCCCACAGGAGGCTGAGCAGGTGTGGACCCTCAACATCAAGAGGTCCATTCTGAGCATGTTCCAGACCTCTCACTCGGGACGAGCCAGGGAGACAGTGAGAGAGGTGAGAGGAACTGTAACTCACTCATCACGCTTGTTTGTACAGGCCTGCTTTTATATAAAAACTATAAGGTCATTTTTTAAATGTATTTGAGGTATAATTTTTGAGTTTGTTAAAAAAACTAAAATAAATAAAGTGGTAATTGCAATAAAGCAATGCAATACCATTCAAAAATTTAGGGTCTGTGAGATTTTTTATTTTTTAACTCAAGTCAGGAGGGATGCATTAAATTGATCAGAAGTGACATTTAAGACATTTATAATGTTACAAAAGATTCTATTTCAAATATTTCTATTCATCAAAGAATTCTAAAAAAATTGGCATGAAATATTAGCTCAACTGTTTGTTTTTTTTTTAGTTAATAATAAGAAATGTTACTTAAGCAGCAAATCAGCATATTAGAATGAATTTTGAAGGATCATGACACTGAAGACAGGGCAAATCACAGGAATAAATTACTTTTTAAATATATTAAAATAGAAAACAGTTTTTTTTAATTGTAATAATATTTTACTATATTACGACTGTGTGTTTTATCAAATAATTCAGCCTTGGAAGCATAAGAGACTTTTTTTTTTTCCAAATATATTAAAAATCTAACTTTTGTGGTTGCTAGAGTGTTCTGTAGGGTTGTTTCTGGCTCAGAATAAAAATAATAAAAAAAATGTAATTGTGAGATAAAGTCTAAAATAAGAAATACATTTAAATAATGGCACAAATGTCATAAATTTGGAAATGCCAAGCCAATAGTGAAATATTAAGTCATAATTATGAGAAATAAAGTCACAGTTGCAAAATATAAAGTTGCAATTGCAAGATATAAATAAAAAAATATAAGAAATGAATGTGTGTTTAATGATAAATAAGTTGTGAAGTTTAGTGTTTTTTTAATTCAATTAGAATTTAAATCGCTCACCCTATTTAGTATGAACAATAGTATAATATTAATGAGATTGGATTATGATTTCTCTACAGACTGATGTGTATGGGACATGTATGAGTTCTTATGAACAGAGGGGTCCATCAGTGATGAAGAGCCGAAATCTCCAGCAGTGCCTCAGTGACAGAATCGATCAGTTTTGGAAGCACTCTGTCCCCCTGAAGGACGGCATGGTGGGCCCCACTTTTTGTATACTACATCCAACATTCATGTAACTGACCCAATGTGAATTGTCTTTAGTTTGAGTCGCTCTTTATTTTGATTAGACGGTGAGCGCCGGCCTCGCATGCATCCAGCTCTATGATGGAACAATGCTGAAGAAGGTCAACTGTACAGAAACAGTGTCACTGGTTCCCCTGCCAGGCCTCTTAGAAGTAACAGAAACCAGAACCGTTTCAAGCCTAACTCTCCTCAGAACCCTTGAAGTGATTCCAATGGATTTGGGTAAGCCTAAGATTTTGATGTTGTCAATCCCGAATGGTCATGTAACTCTTTTAATGCTATAGTTCTACTTTAATTGAGTATAAATATTTCCAGTTGCAATCTAAGTTATTCAACTCCCTTGACCTGCGAGACATTTTGCTGCAGAACAAAATTTTATGAAAGCAGTTCAACAAACGCATCACTACAATATTGGATAAAGTTTATTAATACACATTTGAGTAACTGAGAACGTTCTAACTTGATGAATAATGAAAAAAAAAATCTAACTGATTCTAAAGTTAATGTTCAAAATTTTTCAACCCCCAAAGTGAAATTTGGTGCAGAATCTTTTATTGTTTAAACCACCAATAAACACTGCTAGGAAGTGCTTAGAAGCTTCTGTTACCTTTCTACTGCAATATTGGCCCATTCCTCGGCTGAAAAAGCTTTCAGATCACTGATAATCTTTGATTTTTATTTTGCCACTAGCTTTCTTTAATTTCAACCAAATATTTTCAATGAGAATTAAATCCGGAGACTGAACAGGCCACTTAAGAACATTATATGACTTGAACCAAGCATAAGTAGATTTGGATGGATACTTTGGGATGATTGTCCTACAGGAAAGTCCACTGATCATCAGCTTCAGTCTTTGCACCAAAGGCATCATAATTCTTGCCAAAATGGCCTGATACTTTAAAGAATCCATGATGTCCTTCAAACTGTCATGATTTCCACTTCCTGCTAAAGTAAAACGACTCCATAACAGGACTGGCCCACCTCCATGTTTGACGATGGAGATGGTGTGCTTCTGCCTATACTGCTCAATATCAATAGGTCCAAAAAGTTTAAGTTTGGTCACATCACTCCATAAAACATTATTCTATAACTCCACAGGTCTATCCAATTGAATTTTAGCATATTCAAGTCAGCGTTTTTTGGTCAAGAGTGGTATTCGGCAAGATGCCTCAACTTGAAAGCCATACTTTTCTAGTGTTCTTCTTAGACACTACATTGAAATGTTTTTCCTCCTTTCGTCGGTTCATCTTGCAAGTCTTTGGCTGTACATTGCAGGTTTTTCTCAGTTGCTCTGATCAAGCATTTTATGATATTATGCTTTTTTATTCAATAACCTTAAAGGTTTTCTGGTACAGCACACTTTAAACTAAGGAATAAGGCTGCCAGCTGTGTCTCTAGGGACTTTTAATGCCGTTTAAATCTTAATGTAGCCTTAGACTTTCTAGTATAGTAAAACTATTTCTTCTCTATAGCTTTTGTGAGAGCTCTGTTGACTTTGCCATATTTGCTACTCAACTTCAGCACATGCATGAGCTAAATGTATGTATGTAATGTATGTAAATGTATGTAATTCTGTTTTTTAAATAGAGTTTCTAAAGGCTTAATTGTGTTTTAAGACAATTTTGTTCCCTGCCATAAAAATAAGTGACTTAAAAACAGCAATGTTGAATAGGGGTTGAATAATTATGACAGTGTTATTAAAAATCCTATAACTCAAAAACATTACATTATATATTGACATTGTCACTTTTAATATGCCAGTAAACTGTTGTAGATGCAATTTTTATAAAGTCCTGGATCTTCAGAAAGGCTTGTATATATAATGTACTGCAGTTACTGAGGGGTTGAATAATTTCGATTGCAACTGTATGTTCACTACATTTTAATGAGAATTAATATTTTTTACTCAGATACACTTCACTTGACACTTTCATGGATCAAATTTAATACAACTTTCAAAGTGTGAAAAAAAGTCTGCAGGAAATGTAAGCTACATGCGGTTCGGTGACAGCAACATCCAATTCATAAACAAATAATTTTACCCGACTCTTTTAATCATTCGGTTCTCAATTAAACAGAGATCTAAATGATTCATTTCACAAATCATGAATCTGAATCTATAATAAAAAGTGCAATTGATCTCCATTTGGGAATCTAAAGATTATAAAAATTATGTCCTTAATGTAATACATTTTTTTGTTTAAGAATTATTAAATGATGATTAAGTTGATTTGCGATATATGAAGCTATAGTTATCTAAATAGTTATCTGGTGATTGCATACAGGCCCAAATCAGAAGAGTCTGGGCTCTATATCGTTCTAGATACGTTATTTGATGAAAATAATAACCAGTGTATTGCTAAAATAATTTATGCATTCACCCGCTTTGCAAGAATTTAAGATTTTATGCTTGGTCAGTTTTCTGTAAAGGTAGCCTCTCTTTACTTTTACTTACAGTAAGTATGAAATTTAGATATTATGTACAACACTACTCTTTTTAAATTGATTGCTGAAATATGAAAGGTTACTAACGTTAAAATGTGAACTAAAATACATGTAAATTGTAATCATCTCCTCTGTCATTTCAGGGCAGAACACCGGTTACTTGACCAGTATTGTGTTTGAGGCTGAAGGCCAAATTTCAGGCAGAAATGGTGGACCATCAGTTCAAGAGGTTTCCAGCACAGTGAGGAGGTTGTGTGCTCACCTCACAGATCAGCAACAGGTCAGGCACCAGCTTACAGTATTAAAGTGATTCTTTTATTCATGACACTTGAAAGATAAGTTTCTCTCACTTTTATTCATCAACCATAGCAATCAGAGCTTCTCCTGAATCTGGTGCTGCAGTTGAGAACCTTGTCATCCCATCAGTTGAGGGACTTGTGGCAGGAGGCCTCCTTTAAATGTAGAGATGACTGGTTGGTCCTTCAACAATTATAGCATAATGCTAGAAGATGTTTAGTGATGATATATACTTCAAAGCATGCTGTAATAAAACCATGGTACATAGTACAAAAAATGGTATAAACATTACATATTACAAAAATAAATCCTGTTTTTTGAGGATTATGGTAATTATGGTTATTATGGCATTATGGTAATGTTGATTTTGGTGTCATGGCAGGCAGCCCCTTGTAGATACTCTGTCAGCCTGTGGAACTGAGGATTGCATCCTTGTCACTACAGACCTCATACTCAACAAAGAAGTTGACCAGGAACATGTCCTACCTCTCCTCAGTACTATCAGTTTTGCTTCCCACCCTACTTCATCCATGATTAGCCACCTCAGTGTATGTTTTTGAGTTGTTCAACAAATTCATTTAAATTATTTATATCACAAAAGTGAAAGTTGTCTCTGATACAGAGTGTGACTAAGTTGTCATGTGGATTTGCTGGTCTTTTCTCCTCCAGGCTTTGCTGCAGATACCCCTTATCCGACCAAAAGCACTACTGGTTGTGTCTTCACTGGTCCACAGCCTTTGTCAACAGGAACGGGGTCCATGTAATGAAATATCTGAAGTCCAGCAGTTTGTCCATGTTCTGAAGCAGAGTCTTGAGGCAGGATGTGAAGTGGATGATCATTTACAGGTCACAGAGGTACAGTAGAAAGATGACAAGTGGAGGTATCCTACACAACTAAACTAATGGACAATTTAGGGTTCCATACTAACTAGACGAGTAAAGTTTGTAAACAAACTTTGATGTTGGCTTGACAAAGGCTTGTTTAAAAGTTTAAAGGTTTTAGCACATTGCTAGCATAACAGAGCATGTTGATAGCATGACATAGCACTTTTTAGCATGAATTAACATGTTCCCTCGTGAAAAAACCAGCATATGCTGGTAGGTATGTTTTGATGCTGGTTTAAGCTGGTCTTTTGCTGGTTTATGCTGGTCCTTAGCTGGTCATGTTGCTGGTCATGGACCAGCATAAACCAGCATCAAAACACACCTACCAGCATATGCTGTTTTTTCACAAGGGTTGCCAGCATGTTTTAACACTTTGTTAGCATATTTTAACACATTTTAGCATGTTGCTAGCATGATTTAGCACATTGCCTATATATGTTTTAATATGTTGCTAACATAACGTTTTAGCATGTTTCTAGCTTGATTTAGCATACTACTAATGTGTCTTAGCATGACTTATCACAGTGTTAGCATGATTGTTAGCATGATTTAACACGTTGTTTGCATGATTTAACATGATGCTAACGTTTTAGCTTGTTGCTAGCATGATTTAACACGATGGCATATTTCAGTACATTGCTAGCATGAATTAACACATTGCCTACATGTTTTAATATGTTGCTGACATAACATGTTTTAGCATGTTGCTATCATGATTTAGCATGTTATTGTCTTAGCATGACTTAGCACATTTTTAGCATGTTTTAACATGTTGCAAACATGTTTTAGCATGTCATTAACATGATTTAACACATTGCTAGCATGTTTTAACGCATTGTTAGCATGACTTAGCATGTTGCTTGCATGAATTTGCATGTCGATAGCATGATATAGCACATTTTAGCATGAATTAACATGATGCTAGTGTGTTGTACCGTTTTGCTAGCATGATTTAGCACATTGCCTGCATGTTTTAACAGTTTTGCTATATTTTAATACATTATGTTTTAACATGTTGCTAGCATGATTTTGCACATTACCTACATGTTGTAATTTGTTGCTAATGTGGCATGTTTTAGCATTTTGCAAGCATGATTTTTCATGTTACTAATGTGTCCTAGCATGACATAGCACATTGTTAGTATGTTTTAACATGTTATTATCATTATTTAACACATTGTTAGCATGTTTTAACATGTTGCTAACATGTTTTAGCATTT
>JAHKKF010513973.1:1261-17276 GCA_019740295.1 Labeo calbasu | reverse complement strand
TTTTTTTATGACAACAACAAATGAGAAGCAATGAGACACAAAGACAATTGTTCAAATTAAATGAACTCAATACACATGTGCATTATTCACTGCATGGGTGTTGGTGGATTTGAAACAAACACAATGGGGAACTAAATGTCTGTGCTTGCAGACCTCGAAGTGCAATGTCACTGTCATGGGTTTGATTCCCAAGAAACATAACATGATAAAATGCACACTTTAAATGCTGTCAGTCGCTGTAAATAAAACCATCTGACAAATGTGGAAAATTCTAAGTCTTCAGAGACAAAAGATTTGACTGTGACTTCATTAAACATTCCAGGCATTTCAAGCAGCCGTACTTTCCAGAGGAATGTCATGAGGAAAAACTATAGTTAGACAACCATAAATTTAATCCTTGATATTTATACTTACTGACAGAACAACAACATACGACAAATGACATTATGGTCACAGCACACGGTTTAGCCGTTGTAATGGATGTACCAATCATATCCTCCACGATACAGGCCCTCTAAATGTTAACTAGCTACCGGGGCACAAATGAGAGGGAAGATTGCTTCCGTGTCAGCGTCCAGAGGAGGCTTTTCAGACTGAATGACCAGGATAATGACTATTTTCAGACACGCATGATCCAGTCAAGACTCTACAAGATTAGAGCAAGAAACGGCACAGACAAAGAGAAAAACGAAGCCCGTCACATCTCCATCATCTTACACGCGGCTTTACAGCGTGTAATAACGTCCATGAGAGCTTTATGGGACATTGCTTTAATGGACTCCCTTTGTTTATGATCGCTCATATTTTTCTAGACTACAAAGGCCAGATTCATTTCCCCCTCTCACTTCCTTTCTATTTTAATCAGAATATATTATGACAATCACATGAAGCTAGATTAGATTAAATTGAAATAGAAAGACTCAATCCAATTACCACATTTAAGACATTCTATCCGGCCTTTTCACAAGGTTTCTCAATGGCTCATTGACCTGCTCCACTAGAATAGTCAAACGATTTCATTAGACAAGCATTCACTCTTTAAAGCAGCGCATTAAAGTAAATACACTGCAGATATGATACTGCAATTCTATGATACTCAATAAATATGACTGATGTATTTCCTGTCATATGACTTAAAATGTTTAAAACAATCAAAACAGCTAAACGTAGTTAAAAAAGAATCATTTTCATCTCTGTTTTCACTAAATTAACATACCATTTTGGGTACAAATGATGAATCGTTTCTGATTTTTTAATTGACTTGAGACTAACAAATGAAACACAAAAGTTCTTTGATTATGATCCAGACCTACTGGAAATTAAAGGTCTTCATATTACATTTTAGGTTCTTCAGATCATGTATTGGTTCTTTTAAGCACCTGATTGTAAATGGTTTTCTAAAGAGCTGAAGTATAAAATGTTTTCACTGTCATTTGAAAATGTTCTCTTCAAAATTTAACTTCAGATGTGACTTTGCACATAATAATGAGCAGACAGAAACATATGAATAATTCCTATATTATTCCATGAATAGATCCCTCTTGAACTAAAATATTCAGATGCCGTTAAAACATTTAAATGCACCAGTACATGTGATGTTCCTCGCACACAGAAATGTGTCCTTGCCGTGTGTCACACCTCAAGACACCTGAGCGTGCTTTTGTGGCAGATCTCCAAGCCTGGGTGTTTCAACTCTGGTTTAAACCAATAAGTCTTGCTGGCTGATCTCTAAATGTCAGCTATTTTAAGAGCACATGTGTTTTCACAGCACTGCGTGAGAGTGGTAATACACGTGGGAAGAAACCTCCTCTCAGCCTTAAGATGTAAACAATTTAAAAAAAAAAAAAAGAGGAGATGTCTAGTGAAGCTCAGGTAAAGTGTTAAGCAATGACTTCAGCTTAGAGATAAGCAGATCTTCTCGACAAGCTTGTTGGATGTAGCCGCTTTCCAAACAAACATAAGCTGCATCCAAATATTAATGCTTCCCTACTAAAAAAAAAGTATGTGAGAAAAGTAGTATGTCCAAATTCTCAGACGCAACTGACGCTGGTAGATCACATGACAACGACAACATGAAAAATGTAGTACGTCTGGATGACATTCATATTACACAGTCACACTATATAGAACTATTCACAGAATTTTATTTTTTTTTTTATATTCTGGCGGTTTAACAGTTTCTCCCTGACTGAGCCTTTACACGAATCAGATTGCATGAAACAGTTGCAGAATCACTAATTTATTCACAGCCCAAACAAACATGAGCAGTTTTTGATGTAAATTAGATCAAATTCAAAGCAAAAACAGAATGGTCTGATCTTAGCTTAGTGACATTATGCTACATAAAACATCAGCATGAAACAAAAACAGCAGAAGGGCTGAATGAAATGCAAATTCACTCTCTGACAGCAGGTGGCGCTTAAGGAACAGCAGCAATACAGAGGTTCCTTGGTTACCACTGTAAACAAAAAGTGCTATGCTTTTAAAGGTCCACTAAAGTGGTCTGAGACAATTTCAAATGAAACAAAAGGACACATAACACAGACCTGCCCCCTTTTTTAAACAGCCAATAATAGCGTTTTGTTTATATCACAGCTTGAGCCAGAGCCGTTGAGCTCGGTAAAGCCGCATTTGACAGCGTATGACAGCACAATCTTATCCATATCAATATCACATACAGCATTCTGTGACAAATTCAAATGGGTCTGATACGTTTTGTCGTCTGCGCCGACTCGCGCATGTGATCCGCTCCGTTCTATCATGTCTCTGGACCAGAGCATGCTACGGATGTTCGTGAGACACAGCGTGAAACTAGATTTCATTCGCCCCATTGTAAGCATATTTACACTGTCTGAATTGTTCCCTTTCCCCTATTTAGTGCACTATTTGCCAATTTCAGAACAGAAAAAACATTCTGTGAACAAGTGACTGATTTCAGCCGCAGCTTTGGTGTCTATTTACAGTGTAGGGGACAGGACGCTTTGGATTCTAGAGAGCATTTGATTGGACAGGATGTTTGATGAGAAGCTAAAGTGCAGGGTGATGTCATCAAAATCATTGATCCATATTGCAGGAAGTTAGATAATGTAAGTTTTGAATGCTTATATCTTCTAAATGCGAATTTGTCATTGTTCTGGAGCACACTAGCTTAAAGATAACCTTAATGCTAACATATTAAAAGTAATTTAAATCACCCCCTTGTCATCCAAGATGTTCATGTCTTTCTTTCTTCAGTCGTAAAGAAATTATGTTTTTTTGAGGAAAACTTTTCAGAAATGTTTTCCATATAGTGGACTTCAATGGTGCAATTTATATAAATTTTTAACATCAAATGCTTGTCTTGTCTAGCTCTGCGTGAATTCTGTGCACTGTGGTTCATGACAGTTAGGGTATATTGAAAAACTCCCATCTCATTTTCTCTGCCAACTTCAAAATCCTCCTACATCGCTGCAGAAGCACCCACTCAGTGTTTACAAAGTGAATGTGCATAGAAGATCAAACGCGATGTAGGACGATTTCGAAGTTGGAGGAGAAAATGACAGTTTTTCGACATACCCCAACTGTCTTGAACTGGAGTGCACGCAGAAGTAGACAAGTTTCCTGACATGTTTTCCTCAAAAAAACATTTCTTTACAACTGAAGAAAGAAAGACCTGAACATCTTGGATGACAAGGGGGTGAGCAAATTATCTGTACATTTTTGTTCTGGAACTGAACTTCTCCTTTAATACTAAGAGCCCAAAAATACTACTTAATATGCCTTATACAGAGGTAAGATGATAATACCATCTAAACTTTTCTAAAGACAGTCAGTTCCCCTCAGAGACACATTCATATGAACCCCCATTTCAAATCAGCATTTAGAATTTTCTTCCTATATTCTGCTACAGTGTTGAGCGCAGGTTCATGTCCGCGGGTTGAAGTGTCCCTAATAACGTGATATTTAGCCCCTGGAATGTGAATTTTACTAGGAGAACCCTTTGAAAAAAACGTGTATTTCTTTGACACGCGATTGGGTTAGTTTTAAGTAGATATGCCATTTAACCAACATGCCATTTTTTTAATTCATACCGTGTGAGTAATTTAAACTTTTTTACTGTTAGAACCAATATATCGCCTACCACTAGAAGTAGAACATAATTTTTAGCGCAAAATTCAGTCAGTGACTAGTACCTAGTCAGACAGTATGTGATTTTAGACATAGCCTTCTTTTTTTTTTTCCATATCCACCTTATTTTTGCGTAAGAGTGGGCATGGCCATCTGTACATTCTATGGATGTGGCATTCAATACTACTTCCAGTCTAAAAACCAGTCTCATCCACATCCAGCTATATATAGCCGTACAAAACAGCTCGTTTTACTGCTTGAAATTGCAAACTTGTGCATCTTACCATATTATTTTAATTATGAACACACTGGTTTGTGGTGCAAAGAGGTTTACTGTTTACTGCACGTTATTATCATTCTCGTTATTGCCCTATTGCCCCATAGGCTTACTTCTGCATTGAAGAATAAGGTGGATAAGCCAGAGAAAGGTTCACCTGAAAAATTAAATCTGAGACGTGGGAAAGAATTTGTAACAACCAAATAGTACTTGGACCTGAAAAGTATTTTTCTTCCAGAGTTATTTAGTTTGCTGCTGGCAGGCTGCCGCACTAAGTCAATTACATACCTCATAAGTTACGCTAATTGTTTCCTGAGGCACCCTAAAGATGAATATCGATACAGCGGTTATTTCGCCTGGTCTCAAGCCCCCAGCCAGAGAGCCACAACCAAAACTGTAATCAGATCTCGATTTCCATTCCACCTCATTCAATATGGCTGAACTACATCAATCGAGAAGCTACCGTAAGTATCAACTGGATCCCTCCAAGGAAATCAGCTTGGACTGTCCATACAGTATGCATCACATCCCACACAGAAGGTCAGACGTTTCCTCCTCCACACCGTGAATCTTTATTAACTCCACTTGCATATAAACCTCATTATCACCCACCGTTAGAAGAGGACTAGAAAAGATCACTAGCAGGCCTCTAACAGGAAGGATAAACAAGGACTGGTAGGAATTGAATATCCAGGTGAGGGCTGTGGTGGGACTATGAGGATGAATCACTCTAGAGGTGGAGCCCATGGGTAAGAGGAGCTGGGCAGGAGTGAGTAAGTCCCACCAACCTGCAGCAGTCCCCTGAGAGGGAGTAGGGCGACAGTGGCCCGTTTTTCTCAGACACCGGAGAGCAGCATTGATCCAGGTCGCTGTCCTCCTCAAGGGAGCAAAGAGGAGCCCGCAAACCCTCCATCTTCAGCTTCCAGCGGGACGATTCATCCTCGAACACCTCGTCGTCTCCAATCTCCTCCATACAGCAGGACTCGCTGACGTCCAGCATGGCGCTGGATGATTTGGTGATGTGAAGTCTTGAAGCGTAGCTTCCCATCTCAGATGCCTGCAGGCTTCCTGCGGTGGACGAGCGGGCGAACGGGAAGATGAGGCGCAGGAAGTTGGAGCTTCTTTGAAGGTCTGAATGGGAAGGAGCAGGGGGAGTCAGGCAGTGCTCAGGTCCTGGGTTAGATATGTATTTATAGTTGTTGAGGAAGCACGGAGGCTGGGAAGCAAACGGAGGAGGAGAGCTGACTTGACCGTTGAGGGCTTTGATGTGGTCTTGCATGAGTTGTTCCTTCTCCGCTCCCAGCTCCCCATCTGAACACGTGCGGTCTATAAAGTGAAGACCGCTGCACAGGCTGTCCATCTTCTGTCCCACGTCATTCAGAGACTTTGAGAACTTGAGACTGCCTCCTTCTGGTTTCAAGTTGACTGATGGTCTGAGTAGGGAGAGCCATTCTGAGCCAAACAAGGTCCTATTTTTGGGTTTGGCGGGGGAGTCCAGGCAGAGCGTGGTCATGGTGACACCCTGAGACGCTGTGCTTTTACCATTAGAGTTCAACAGCACTACAGTGGCCTGTAAGGGCCTCTGTGAGCCCAGGTCCTGAGCGAGGTCATTAGAACTGCATACGATAGGAGAGGAGAGGGATGGGACAGAAAGAGAGGTACAGAAACAGAGATGGGAAGAGAGAAAACGGACGTAAAGAGACATGCAACATGCATTAGAGAATAAATGGAGAAAGATTGCAAAAAGACAGGTGGGAGGAACCGAGAGGAAGGTTAGAAGACAAAATGGCAGAATCAAGATGGATGACAGTGTTGGCCCATTGATGTTTTGACATCAGTTCTGCATGTTTTACTCTCTTTCAGGACATGACCATTATGCAGGAGCACGCTGAGGCTTCAGGCTTGAGGAAAAGCAAACATACCTGCATATATCCTGGTTAGAAGGCGTCACTGAAGTCCTGGGGAAACTGCAGGGCGCGTTCACAGAGGTCGGACTCCCAGCCTGTATGCAAAACAGAGGACATAGCAGCAAATTAGAAACATTAATTAAACAAGCACTTCTTAATGGAAATCTCAGTCGTTGCAAGGCATCAAAATGTTATGTAAATGTAGCTTTTTGTTTTGGGTTCTGCATAAATTCAGTGCATCACAGCCACTTTGCCACTGTCACTCAACACATCTTTTTATATATGTGACTATACACTACTGTTCAAAAGTTTTGAGTCATTAAGACTCAAAGTAAGAGTTTGAGTTGGTGGGACTTGGGGGTGTTTTTTAAAGAAGTTTTTTTTTTTGGGGTGTTTTTTAAAGAAGTGAATCATTTTATTTAGCAAGGATGCATTCATTCAGTTGATCAAAGGTGACAGTAAAGACATTTATAACATTACAAAGATTTCCATTTCAAATAAATGCTGTCTATTCATCAAAGCATCCTAAAAAAAATATCATGGTTTCTACAAAAATAATGTACTGAAGGATCATTTGACACTGAAGACTGGAATAATAGCTGCTGAAAATTCAGCTTTGCATCACAGGAATAAATTACATTTTAAAATATATAAAAACAGAAAAGGGTTATTTTAAATTTGTAATGATATTTCACATTTCTGTTTCTACTTTTTCTGCATTTCAAATAAATGCAGTCTTGTTAAGCATGAGAGACTTTATAAACATTTTAAAAGACCCAAAATTTTGAAAGGGTACACACAACCAGTCTTCTGCTCACCAAGCCTGCATTTATTTGATCCAAAATACAGCAAAAGCTGTTATATTGTGAAACATTTACTATTTAAAATAACTGTTTTCATTTGAATATATTTTAAAGTATAATTTATTCCTGTGATCAAAGGTAAATTTTCAACATCATTACTACACTCTTCAGTGTCACATGATCCTTCAGAAATCATTCTAATTTGCTGTCCAAGAAACATTTATTATTATTATTATTTTTTTTTTATTATTAATATTTCAAACAGCTGAGTACATTTTATCAAGATTATTTGATGAATAGAGAGATCCAAAGATCAGCATTTTTCTGAAATAAAAAGCTTATACACTATACCATTCAAAAGATTGGAGTCTGTATTTTATTATTTTTTTTTTTTGGAGAAAGAAATTATAGAAATTAATATTTTTATTTAGCGAGGATTCTTTAAATTGTTCAAAAGTGAGGATAAAGACATTTATAATGTCACAGAAGATTTCTATTTCAGATAAAGGCTGTTCGTCTGAACTTTCTATTTATCAAACAATTATACTAAATGTTTTTTGAGTAGCAAATCAGAATATTAGAATGATTTCTGAAGGATCATGTGACACTGAAGGCTGGAGTAATGATGCTGAAAATTCAGCTTTGAAATCACAGGAACAAATTACATTTTAAAACATATTCAAATAGAAAACAGGCTTTTGAAATGGTAAAAATATTTCAAAATTGTACTGTTTTTGCTGTACTTTGGATCAAATAAATGCAGAAGAGAAATATATATATCTATCTCACTGTTCAAAAACTTTTGACAGGTAGTGTATATGGTGTATGGTTAAATTTACTGTATGCAAGACCAATTATGAGATCATTACCATTTATGAAAACAAATGTCAGAAAGAAGACACATCATTGCTGTCAGTTAATGGAATATTTCTTGAAAAGAAAGATTAAAAAAAGTTTACATTCAGGACAAATAAAAGATCTTGACCCTAAAAACCTATTTCTCTCTCTCTCTCTCTCTCTCTCTCTCTCTCTCTCTCACACACACACACACACACACACACACACACACACACACACACACACACTCTAGTATTACCTGGGCGTTTGAATCAAAGCAGCATGGATCACATGCACAATGTTTGATTCCATCATTTATGTCCCAGACTAATTACCTATCGATTCTATCTGTAACAAACAGAGAATTTATAGCCCCAGGCCTGATGGGAATCAATATAGGATAGAGTGTCCGGAACTGCCCTCTACAAATACACACACACTAACACACAAACTGACACGCACAGTCACACAAACTCACATCTCTGATGAATAATGTTCCAAGAAACTATTAGGAAATAATAGTGTGTTTTCAGGCATGAGAAATGTGGAAGTAATATGCCTGAGTGAACGCCTTGCATTAGCACCTCAATTCAGACTCAACCCTAACTTTATATCACACTCATTTATACACAAACTTTTCTGTTTATATTACCTAAGAATTGAAGATGTGAACATTTTCAAATACTTAATAGTACTTTCCCCTTGGGGAACAAAACAGGGCCTGGGAAATTCAGAAAATGTTCACAAATCAATACATTTTTATTTTGTATTCATCATTTATGCATTTTTTGCAACTCCGTTTCCAAATGACGTTACTTCTTAGGTGCCACTTCTTCATATTTAACCATACTACATACATTTACCCTAGTATTTACATCTAATAGTAATAAAACACATGGGATTTGTTCGTCTAATGCTTTAGCAATATCCTAAAGTGTTTATGTGTGTTGCGCAGTCGAGTAGTGACGACAGTGTAAATGTGATTAACTGTGAGTCATTCCGGCACCTTGCAGACCCAGTCAGCAAGATAAGGTGTATTTTCAAGCCTGACAGAGTGGATGTTTGTGAAGACTCCCTCTGAGATGTGATATACACACAGCCATGTGTGAGTCAACAAAAAAACAACACAAACCCTTGACAAAACCACATACCGACTGCTGAAAATTGGACCGAGATGAGGTGCTGAGTCTTACGCGTGTCGACACATGAGCAAAAAAACGCTAATAATGGGAAAACAGTCCTGCGGTTATGGAATTTGCCTCTAATACATTTCAATGTGTAAATTCAGTCTACCTGTCAGTTAAAAATCCTTGTTTGTGGAGCCCAGCAGCTTGTCTCTCAGACACACTATGGGAGTTATTTAGAGAAATAGAAAATCATTTATTCTCTATCACGAACCTGGCGCTGACATTAACTCCAACCTGTGAAACAAGTGCTTCTGAAACCAGAACAGAAATTTATAAACAAGGCCATCACTGCATGTGGTTTTAGTGAAGATGTTGACAGCATGTTTTAATGCCCAGTTCACACTGACAGCAATTTTATCACTCAAGGTTCCCAGGTCTCTAAGAGGCATTCCTGCTGCTGGATGCCCTAACATTTAAACCTTTTAAATGGACGTTTCACTAGTATAAATAAGATATCATTCTATCTTGACAAGGTGTCTATTTTCTTGCTGCTAGAAAAACAATACGCACGTTTATAAACTGCAGCAGTGCAAAACGCACAAGATCAATGCATAAATCGCCAAATTCTGATATGGTTTTCCCTGAATCACTTTTATGCAATCACATGAATTTTACTGACTTTACTCCCATTGTTTATCACCTCATCTAGCTGTTGGTCATTTGCATAAAGTTTGACTCGCACAGCGTCGCCAACAGTTGCTGTCACTCATGTCAATGGATGTGCAGAGTTGAATCAGAGCTAAATTGAATGGGCAGCAATTCAAGAAAACTCTAGCTTCTTTCCCACATAGTTTTGAGACTTCAAATGTGTTTCAGTACAGGAGAAACATCAGAAGTGCATGCATCAGTTTAGAGGGAACATTACTGGTATATAACAGGTGGTTCATCCACTGTGAGTATGCTGGACTGGTTGAGCTGTACAAAACAAAGAGCAATGTTTTCATGCATCAGCGTGCACAATGTTTACACTTTTCAGAGGAATCAGCCTACAGCTTACTATGAATTTGTAAAACTCACCACACATTAAGCTGAGATGGGAGAAAATACAGTACCATTTAAAAGTGTTTTCTTGTATTCAGGATAGATGCATTAAAATGATCCAAAGATGACAGAAAAGAATTCTTTTTCAAATAAATGCTGTTCTTTTGAACTTTCTATTCATTAAAGAATTTATATTAATTGATGATAATTTTTTCTTAAACTGCAAATCAGCTTATTAGAATGATTTCTGAAGGATCATGTGACAATGAAAACTGGAGTAATGATGCAAAAAATTCAGCTTTACGTCATAGGAATAAATCACATTTTAATTAGGCCTGTCAAACGGTTAATCGCAATTAAATCGCATACAAAATAAAAGTTTGAGTTTGCCTAATAGATGTGACCCTGGACCACAAAACCAGTTTTAAGTCGCTGGGGTATATTTGTAGCAAGAGCCAAAAATACATT
This sequence comes from Labeo calbasu, assembly GCA_019740295.1. Taxonomy (NCBI): domain Eukaryota; kingdom Metazoa; phylum Chordata; class Actinopteri; order Cypriniformes; family Cyprinidae; genus Labeo; species Labeo calbasu. The sequence continues at coordinate 6,709 of JAHKKF010513973.1, read as the reverse complement.
GTATGGGTCAAAATGATTGATTTTTATTTTATAAATCATTAGGAAATTAAGTAAAGATCATGTTCCATGAATATATTTTGTAAAATTCCTACTGTAAATATATGAAAACTTAATTTTTTAATTAGTAATATACATCGTTAAGAATTTTATTTGGACAACTTAAAGGCGATTTTCTCAATATTTGGATTTTTTTGCAACCTCAGATTCCAGGTTTTCAAATAGTTGTATCTTGACCAAATATTGTCCTATCCTAACAAACCATACATCAATGGAAAGCTTATTTATTCAGAGTTCAGATAATGTATAAATCTCAATTTTGAAAAATTGACCCTTGTGACTGGTTTTGTGATCCAGGGTCACATATGTGTGTGTACTGTGTGTAATTATTATGTATATATAAATACACACAAATGAATGTATATATTTAAGAGAAATATGATGTGTACAAAACATTTTTATTTATATATTATATAAATTATATAAAAATAATAATAAATACATATACTTGTAAATATTTCTTACATATATACATGAATTGTTATTCATACATACATAATTACACACAGTACACGCACATATATTAGGAAAAGTATGTAGTTTGCCTATGGGTATTAGGCAAATTTTATTTTATATGCGATTAAATCGCGATTAATCGTTTGACAGCCCTAATTTTAATATACATAAAAAAATAAATTGGTTATTTGCATGCCGAGGATAAGAGATATCTTCCAAAAGATATAACAATCCGGAACTTTTGAACATCGACATAAACATTAAAGGAGAAGTTCACTTCCAGAATAAATATTTCCTGATAACTTACTCACCCCCATGTCATTCACGATGTTCATGTCTTTCGTTTTTCAGTCGCAGAGAAATAAAGGTTTTTGAGGAGAACATTCCAGGATTTTTCTCCATATATTGGACTTCAATGGGAGCCAGTGGGTTGAAGGTCCAAACTGCAGCGTCAGTGCAGCTTCAAAGTGCTCTACACGATCCCAGCCGAGAAATATAGGTTTTATCTAGTGAAACGATTGGTCATCTTCTTAAAAAAAATTAAAATTAATATACTTTTTAACCACAAATGCTCATCTCGCACTAGCTCTGCGATGTGCACATGCATCTTCACACATTACGTAATCATGTTGGAAAGGTCACGCATTTAAAAGCTGCATTGAAACTGCAATTTGGACCTTCAACCCATTGATTCTCATTGAAGTCCACTATATGGAGAACAATTCTGGAATGTTTTCCTCAAAAAACAATTTCTTTGTAACTGAAGAAAGAAAGACATGAACATCTTGGATGACAAGGGAGTAAGGAAATTTCTTTGAGGAACAGTCTTTTTGAAAGGACCATCACCTGAGACTCCCAAACCTCAAAATAAATGTTTGTGACTTTAGTTCTGTTATCAGAGAACAGACAGGAGAGAGAACGAACAATGTGGGATAAACAACTTCCAAGAGAGGAAAAGTAGGCCCTTGCCTCCAAATCTACTCAGCAAGCCTTCATATAAACCCTTCCTGTCTTTTTCATTCTCCACAAAGCTACTGTAAAGTCTGTGTGTGTGCCATCCGCCTCCAGAGGGCTAAATTGCTCCCAGTGACGGGTGTTATTCTGGGAGGCCGTCCGCTCTCCATGGCTCCATTCATCATACACACAGGGTACAGCGACCTAGCATCTTGGGCCAAGATTACACGCTCTAAAACCTTCCCTCAGCCCACGACACAAGCAAAAGTGAGCAAAAGGCCAGGAAACTGTGGTTAATACACAGACGAAATAGTTTTAAGCCTAACAAAAATAACAAACAGAATCATAACATGTTCAGGTTAATGTTTCTGGGAAAGTACAAAGTGATGAAATGCATACCTTGAAGTCACTTTGGATAAAAGCATCTGCCAAATGTGTAAATGTCAATGTAAAAACTAGACTTCAGCTCTTTTTATGGTCTCCTGGGCCTGAGCCACACAACTTTACTAAATTGCTCACTTAAATATATATTGAGCACCAACTTCTGCCCATTACTCACCCACCTATAAGCCTAAAAGTCCTTACAGGAGTGTTAAAAAGGACAATATTCATATTCATGTCCGATCATATTTCCATCTATTTGTTATTATCTGGATAAGGATTAAGGATAAGAAATATATATATATATATATAAAATATTATTAGAAATATTACAATATATAATATTATAAAACATTTTTCACCTTTCTACCCAACAAAATATTTTACATCTTGGCATAAACAGAAAAATTATATTTATAAAACATATAAAAATCCTCATGGGAGTTATAAGATAATATTTTATAATATTACTTGACTTATCTAGGTCACTTATTGTGAACTAGAACATTATATCAGTGGCTTGCTAACACATTATGGAAATTCTGGCAATAAAGGTCAATCCGGGGTTTGTTAATGTGTATGAGGAAATAAATGATTACACATTGTTTTTCTGTAATAGCATTATTGTGATAAAACCCGGTGTGACGCAGTCAGTAAGACTGTTTGTTTCATAATGAGGTGGATTTGAGCGGCGTGTGATCTTTTGGATTGAGTCTAAAATGCAATCAAAAGGAAATTAGGAAGAAGTTGCGTACAGAAACAGAATGATAAGCAGCACTAAATACAAAAGCATTTAAATAAGCAAGGTTTTGTTTCCAGACTGTTCAACCTGAACCAATTTTCTAGAAGCATAATAACTCTGGAGTTAATTGTTTGTACATTATCATCTGCACAATTTGAGGCGTGTGTCTACAGAATGATTATGGAAATGAATGCAGATGCTACCATATGAAAGGTCTGTCAATCACATGTAACATTTGATGTAATGAAGCAGAGGGGCTCAAAACAGATGTTTTTTAATGAACCAAAAACAGTCTTCCCTCTTCAAGTGTGTACTTGAACTGTGTACACTTGATCTGTCAGGGTTGCCAGGTTTTCACAACAAAACCCCAATTGCATTTCGAGGTCAGGGGGCTAAAATACAGGTTTTTTGGTGGGGTTCACCCTGGTAAAATTTGCATTCCAGGGGCTAAATATCACGTTTTTGGGTTCACTTAATCCCGCCGACATGAAAAACAACCCGCGGAAAGAGTGTTAAAGTAGCCCAATTCCACGGGAAAAACGCAGAGTTGGCAACACTGCTGCAAGTCACACAGTCTCCGTGTCTGCTATTGGTCAGACAAAAAGAGTCCCGCCCCAAAATTCACACCACTGGTTGAGTCGTAAGAGTGGGCGTGGCCATTTGTAAACTTTATGGGTGTGGCTTAATCATCCGAGTCCAGCTATTTTTAGCTGTACAAAACGGCTTTTTTTGCTGCTTGATACTGCAAATTTGTGTGTTTTACCATATTATTGTAATGTATTATCTTAATTGTGAACACACTGGTTTGTAGTGCAAACAGTTTTGCTGTTTACTGTTGTTATTCTTCTCGTTATGTGCCTATAGTGGCTAATGAACCAGAAGTCTCACCCATAGGCTTACTTCTGCAATGAACAATAATGTGGATATGGCCAAAAAAAAAAAGGAACTGTTCCTTTAAGGCTGCAGATATGAACCCAACCAGGAGGACTCTGGGTAATAACAACATTGACATGGATCAGTTGAGAGTGTTGTTTTGTTTGATTGCTTAATGTGAGGCTGAAATGACAGAGCTGACAGAAACACCCCACGGACCTCTATTAGGACCCTTTGGGTTTCTCGCAGTCGAAACCTCGTCATGCAGCATGAGTGCGTGTCGGACACTGAACTGATAACAACTGTAATGGGAGCGCTCATGTTATTTATCCTGTCGGAGACAAATGAGCTCTGGAATGATGAGAGGTTTCTTTCCGCTGGGGATGAACACCGATCATCCTGATGCTCTCTGGCGCATGTAAACAGTCAATTGAACGCGTTACAGTACAAGAGGCTCTGAAAGTAAATGAAGACAAATTTAAAAGCACTAAAAGTTAAGTTTAAAAAACTTTTAAATGATAAAAGTTGTGTACAAAGTCTGTCTAACCTCATGTACACTTCAAAAGGTGGTCTAAGGTAAGCTTCATTTGAACCTTGCCACTGTTTGCAGATGGTATTATGGTATCTACCATATTTACAATGTGCAAAATAAGCACTCAAACTGGACAGCCTTAAAGTGCTCAAGGCTCGAATGTGAACCCAAAGTCTTCAGTAGCTGAATGTGTTGAGCTAAAACAGTGGAGTGTTTCTCAGAGCAGGTGACCCTGACATCTATTAGTTCATGTAAAGAGTTTATCTGTTAAGAGGCTCAATGTTACGCAGAAGTGTGGCAAATCTCCGCTAAGAGGAAGAGATCCATGTTAAAGTGAAAGTGCCTGACAGACCTTCATCCTAACGTGAACTCGCTGGCTAACATAGTGCTACGTGTCTTTAAATAGTCAAATCAATATGAATGTTGGGTAGGGGTTATTTGCATAGGTTGAGAACAAATCTGTTTGCTTTCTTAGTTGGAATTCAAGTCTAAAGTAGGTTTTATTTTATAGCAAAAGAAATAAAACAACAAAAAGAAAGAGTTTACATCATTAGGGCTAAAATATACATAAATTCTTGCAGCTCAATTACATTTACCAATGCATTTTAGAACTCAATGCAAGTCACATTCATTTACATAGCGAATTATTCAATATAGACTGTTTTAAAGGGCACCTATTATGCAAAATTCACTTTTACATGTTGTTTGAACATAAATGTGTGTTGGCAGTGTGTATATACAACCCCCCTATAATGATACATTTTTAAATCCCCATAAATCAATGGCTGTATCTCAGAACAAGCCGTTTGGAGAATCTGTAAAATATGATGTCACATTGTACAGGCCCCGCCCACATGTTGACGGACAATGCCGTATTAGCAGAGTCCCCGCCCTGAGTGAACTGCATACAAACCACCATGTTTATCTTAACACTATAGTGTTTAAAACTGCATTTAAGTAAGAAATTTCTTCTTATTAAAGCTACAGAAATTATTCATTCAAGATCAGTGAGTGATTTTGTGTTATTTTATTTTAATGTTTGGGTCATATTAACAGTGTAGAAAGCAGTATAGGTACTGTATAATATCACTTAATACACAGATATAATACAAACATGCAATTTTTTTCCCAGCAATTTACCTTCACAAACATAACCGATTGTGTTTTTGTAACCTGTGTGTTTTTAACATAAACTTGTGTGTATTTGACAGTTTAAGTGCAATAAGACATGAAAGAGAACTTAGTTTAGTACTCAGTTCAAACGAGTGTGGATTTAAAACACAATTTCAGCAGAATAGACATAATAATCAAAACCAAACAGAGTTTGGCAGAATATCTGAGGTGCGAGCTATAAAGGCACAGCCCTATTCTGGAAAAGGGGGCGGGGAGCAGCAGCTTATTTGCATTTAAAGAGACATGCACGAATACTGTGTTTCTGCTTCCACTCAAAATA
>JAHKKF010513972.1:0-10160 GCA_019740295.1 Labeo calbasu | reverse complement strand
TTTTAAAAAAAAAAAAAAAAAAAAAAAAAAAATATATATATATATATATATATATATATGTACATACATACATACATACATAAACGAAGATATTTAAAAAAAAAAAATAAAAACAAAAATGCAACAAATTTACTATAACTAAAATAAAATAAAAACAGAAAATATTCCAATAAAATTCAAAACATTTAAAAAAAAATAAAAAATCTGACCCTGGACCACAAAACCAGTCATAAGGGTCTTTTTTTCTAAAAATGAAGACATCTAAAAGCTAAATAAATAAGCTTGACATTGATGTATGGTTTGTTATGATAGGACAATATTTGGCCGAGATACAACTATTTGAAAATCTGGGATCTGAGGGTGCAAAAAAAATCTAAATATTGAGAAAATCACCTTTAAAGTTGTGCAAATAAAGCTCTTAGCAATGCATATTACGAATCAAAAATAAGTTCTGATATATTTACAGTAGGAAATTTACAAAATATCTTCATGGAATATGATCTTTACTTAATTTCCTAATGATTTTTGGCATAAAAGAAAAATCCATAATTTTGAAGCATACAATGTATTGCTACTGAAGTGCTACTTAATACTGGTTTTGTGCTCCAGGATTACAAATTATAGTAAAATCACAATGATTTAAATGTGCTTTTATTTACAAAAAATAAATAAATAAAAATAATAAAAATAAAAAAATAAAAAATAAAGACATAAATATACATTAAAAAATTAAAACAGACAAAAGCAACAACAAATTCACTATAACTAAAATTAAAATAAAAAATAAAATTAAAATTAAACAATGTATATTACAGTAAATGTGCTTTTCACTATTTTTTCCCAGTGAATTATGGCTGAGAGTGATATGACAAATGTGAATATTAAAAATTAACATAAATCTAAAGTTTTTCATTAACTGAAATAAATATGAAAAAATCAACAAATATGACATTAAAATACGAGACTCAAAAATTAACTAAATAAAATAAAAATGACAGCAAAAGTTACATTATATGCAATTACAAATGAAACTTTCACCACTTTAAACACTAAACACTAAAAAGATAAACATGTACAAATAAGTAATCATGTGATATATACAAAATGCTTCCGTAATAAACTCAATTCAAAGGTTAAATGAAAATTAGGAATGCAGAATATACAGTAAGAACATACAATGAAACAAAAGTTATTATTCATCAGCACTGAGTTGGTAAGTTTGAATCAGTTCAGTGAATCAGTGAATCAGTTCAAACTGTTCACTTCAATGAATCATTTCTGATTCACTTAATCACTTACAAATGCTCACAATTGTTCTGCTTGTGTGATTTATTACAATGCTTATTCTAAATATTCATGTATTTCTATTATGAAAGAAAGTATGAAAGAAAATTCTAAAATATTAAATGTGTAGACTATTTTATGAGTATTAAGGATTTAACTGTATCTTGTATTAAACTAGTGAAAAATATCTAAATATAGTGTTTTTAGCTCTATTGCCCTGCCCTGCTGCCACATGAGCGGCCTGAATGAGTGTGTATGTGTGTGTGTGTGTGTGTGTGTGTGTGTGTGTGAGATTATACGTCACACTTCGGCCTGTGGTTCTCGGTGGCATTCAGGAACCCAGTAGAGCTCAGAGTTCATTCTGACCGCAATGTTCCCCACACCCACACACACACACACGCACACACACACACACACACACACACGCTCACTCCAGACTGAATGGAAATGAGATCTTTCATCCACTGCAGAAGTCTGTGTCTGGACAGAAGCAGAGAGAACATCACGTCTGTCCAAAACACGCCACATCAGAGCAACAAGTCAACAGCAAAGCCATGAGAGAGCAGACAACACACTCCAGACAGCATGTGACGCATCACACTCACTGGAAACATCATGCGTGTTTGACAACAACTGAATAACAGACTAAAGGCCTGATCACAACAAACACAATGAGCACAATCATCATCCTGATTCTATCAATCCACAACAACACTGAAGAACCAAATCACTGGAATCACTTTCAGAACATTTTATTCCAGCCAGTGTGAATTATAGAAACACAGACAGCCAATCAGAATCCGCCCTGCTTCAAAGAATGGAACATTTAAAGCAACAGACAACAAAACTGCACAACAGGTTTTTTTTTTGGTATTGTTTTGTGATTTTTTTTTTTTTTGGTCATTTTAATAAACACTTTTATTAAATGTATAATATATATATATATATATATATATATATATAATTATTATTATAAATTTAATAATTTAATAAAAGTGTTTATCATATATATTTTGAATTATAATGTGGACGAAAAATTGTTGTTCATCTGTTCATTTATCCTGAACTAACAGAAGTACTAACATTGCAGTTGATTTTTATATTTAAAGTTGAGTATCTGAGCACAAAGTTTCCAGGTAAAATCATCAGATAAATTAAAAATATCATCAAACAGTCAAACGCTGCAGATGATTGTACTTCAACAGGAAGATCTATATGGAGAAATCATAAAATCTGTGTGGATTTACGCAGTAAGACGAACATTAAACTCAACTATAATCAAGACTTCAGTTAACATCTACAGTACAGTTACTGGGTTTTCTGACATATGAAAGAGTTACATATACCTCTTTCCTATACATCATCAGAATTTCATGATGAAAAAGCTCCATCAATATGATCACATACAGATCTGACAGTCCAATGAGGAGGAGGATGAAACAGCTCTCAGATCTGTGCACATGTTCATCAATAACACAAAACTCTTCAACATCTTCAGCATTTATTCAAATATTTTTGGGTTTATGCAGTTCATTTTAATAGACATGATAAAATCCAGGAGCTGATGCAAAATCAGTTTAGAACCGCTGATCTGGACTACAGCACCTGCTAAACGACTCATTAACTGTAATGAATGATGAGAGTCTGACAACTCTCTCTGTTACAGCGGATGTGTTTATCTGTTGTGGTTCGTGGAAATGAATAGAGAAAAAAAAGAAATGTGAAAATATATAAAGGTAAAATAAGACTAAAAGAAATAAGTAAATAAATTAGATTAAAATAATTAATTCATAATATTAAAATAATAACAATAAAATTAATTACACTGTACACTGATTAAATTAACTAAAATAAATAAAGTAATACATGATAGCAACTACATTAAAATAAAAATACTAAATAGAGGCAATTAGACTAAAATAAATAAATGTTTAGAATAGAATATAATGGACTAAAATAAATTAGGTTAAATACATTTTATTAAAATAACTAAATAATGGCTATAATAAATAATAATGAGACAGTGGATGTGTTTATCTGTTGTGGTTCGTAAAAATGTATAGAGAAAAAGGGAAAAAAAATCTGAAAAAAAATTTAGGGCTAAAAGAAAGAAGTAAATAAATTAGATTAAAATAATTAATAAAAATAATAAATAATAACAATAAATTTAATTGAAATACATAAAGTAAACAGATTAAAATAACTAAAATAAATTAAGTTTTAAATAATAACAAATAGATTAAAATACAATTAATAAACAGAGGCAATTACACCAAAATAAATACATATTTAGAATAGCAAATAATTGATTAAAATAAATTAGTTTAAATAAATTTGATTAAAATAAATAAGTAAATAATTACTACTATAAATAATAATAATTCTACTAAGCATATTCAATTAGATAAAAATAAATAATGAATAATATTAAAATAATAAATAAAAGCAACAAATTAATTTTTAAAAAGTAAACATTAAATTAACTCAAATAACTAAGTAATAATAACAATTAGATTAAAATGAAATTATTAAATAGAGGCAATTAGACTAAAATAAATAGGTATTTAAGGATCAAAATAAATTAGGTTAAATAAATTTGATTAAAATTAATAAGTAAATAATTACTATAAAAAAATAATAACAATTAGACAGCAGATGTGTTTATCTGTTGTGGTTCGTGGAAATGTACAGAGGAAAAAAAGGGTACAAAAAAATGTGAAAATAAATAAAGATAAAATAAGGTAAATAAATTAGATTAAAATAAATAATTAATAATATTAAAATAATAAATATTAACAATAAAATTAATTCAAATAGAGTAAACATTAAATGAACTCAAATAAATAAAGTAATAACAACTAGATTAAAATAAAATCATTAAATAGAGGCAATTAGACTAATATAAATAAATATTTAGAATAGTAAATAATGGTTTAAAATAAATTAGGTAAAATAAATTGGATTAAGTAAATAATTACTATAATAAATAATTAGCGAATGTGTTTATCTGTTGTCGTTCGTGGAAATGTATAAAGAAAAAAGGTAAAAAAAAAAAAGTGAAAAGAAATAAGTAAATAAATTAGATTAAAATAAATAATTTATCATATTAAAATAATAAATAATAACAATAAAATTAATTGAAATAAAAAACTGAATAAATTAACTAAAATAAATTAAATTAAAATTACAATGATTAAACAGGCAATTAGATTCAAATAAATAAATATTTAGAAAAGTAAATAAAGGATTAAAATAAATTAGGTTAAATAATTACTATATTAAATAATAACAGTTAGATTGAGCAGATTCAGTTAGATTAAAATAAAATATTAAAACAGGTATATAAAAATTGTGATAAATACACAAATAATATTATACTTAATGGTACTGTGCTATATAAAAAAATGTAACAATGTAACAATAGAAAGTAATCACTTTTCTAAATAATTAAAATATATATATATATTTTTTACAGAAACTATATCATTATACAAGACTGTTTTTTTAAATTTTAGAATGTTTATGTTTGGTGTCTCTGACATGTAAAGAGTGTAAACTCTTTCCTTCACTTATCCAGCATTAAGCTGTGAATGAGTTATACTAGTTAAACATCCAACTGACCAGTCTAAGTCACACACACACACACACACACATATATGTTGTGTGTTTACATGATGACAAACACTGATGTGTATCAGAAACACATGTGAGCGCGCGAACACGTGTGACATGGAGCTGTCAGTCAGTCAGTCAGAAACCCTGGATCCACACAAATACAAACACACAAACGCGCGCACACACACACACACAAACACACAAACACACACACACACACACAGGCGCGCGAGCGAGCGAGCGTTATGGATGCGCTTCAGTAATTCGCGCGCAGCTTTGAGGCAGGAAGTTTTCTGGCTGAATCCGGATCAGTTGTGAGCGCATTCGGGACTGTTGCGCAAGAAGCGAATTCCCGTGCGAACAGGAAGCGGATCTCCTACCTGTTTTCCTCGGTAGAAGAGTCTCTGCTGCTCGGGCTTCACGTTGAAGATGTCTCGGATCTTGACGCGCAGCGACTCGATCTTCGTGAGGCGCGACAGATCCTCCACCGTCCGCGTCTCTTTGCCGTCGATCGTCCGGATCTGGATCCACATCCTCGCTCCGCGCCAACCGATCGACGAGCGTCAAAAACACCGCGAGCCAGCGAACGAGCGCGGAAAGTGCGTGCGTTTGGGGGGGCGTCGGGGGCGTGTGTGCGCGCGAGCGCGCTCAGGGATCCATGCGCGCTCCTCTGCGGGGGAAACGCGCGTCTCGCAAACGGGGGTCACGCCGAGTCTCGCGAGGCGACCGGGAAATCTCGCGAAATGTAAATATGTGGGGGAACAGTGCTTTTAAAGAGACAGAGGCGCTGTAAAATACTCTCAAAGACAAGTTTACGGTGTAAAAAAATTAAAAAATAAATAAATGGAACATAAGGTTGAATAAAAATTACATTTAGAGAAATTTGGGAAAAACTAAAAATGAATACATAGAAAGTAAGCTAAGCAAATAAGTGAGATAAATAATTCTAATAACAATTGGATGGAAAGAAAGATACTTTTAAGTTTTCAATAATTAAAATAAAAACATGATTTTGATGGAAATATGTGGGGAAATATGTGTGGGAAAAGACGTTTAAAAGCATATATTTTTTTCTATTTGTAATAAAAACATAATTAGACTTTAATTAGACTGTAATGTGTGTATTTGATCAACTTTTCTTAGTTGTCTATGAATACTTTTGAAAATATTTTAAGCAGCACTCTTATTATTTAATGATTATATTAATAGAGTTTAACTACAGCAATTTTATTAATAACATTTATGATTATTAAAAAAAACTGATAATTATAATAGTTAACAGATTCAATTTGACTAAAATAAATTAGGATTAAATGAATTATCTAATTATTAGATTAAAATAAACAAATAAATACAATAATAAATAATAACAATTAGACTGAAATCAATTAAATATTAAAATAGGTGTATAAAATAAATACAACAAATAAATTATATTTAATAGTACTGTGCTTTAGAGAGTGGAAAAAATAAATGTAACTTAATAGAACGTAAATATTTATAGTATTAATCTAAATTTTTAGATCGTGTGGAAAAAGACAGATGCGTTAAACATTTTAAAAGCTTTTTGTAATAAAAAATGTAATTAGACTGTAATGTGTGTATTTGATGATCAACTTTTCTCAGTTTTCTATAAATGCTTTTTAAAAATCATTTCAAGCAGCATTCTAATTTTTTAATTAATTGATGTTGAATGAATTGTATTAATAACTATATTAATTATTTTATAAATATTAATAAGTATAACATATATGTATACATATACACACACATATATATTATTTTATTTTTTTTGTGAGTTTATTATTACATTTGTCCTGTTTAAGTGAACTGCTGAAAGACCATTCAATATATAAAAATCAACATTCATAACCTGCATTGATCTCAGAATCACAAGGAAGGGTTTTGTTTTAGCCTTTATCATAATAATTGAATTATTCCATCCATATGTGGAGAAAATGAGCGTCTCATTACAGAAAGATCACGATGATCGAGACTCTACTGACCTCTGCTGGACAATCTCAGTCTGGAGAGTCAAACAGATTAGGTTATAATGTACATCTATCGTTAATAAATTTAAACCGGTTAACCATTAAAAATATACATGTAGGCCTAAATGTAAATTGTTCGACCATATGCATTAATACTTTGAGCTATAATTTGCATAAAAGGTGTTATATTATAGTAAGTTTGAACTTTACACTCCAAAAGCAAACATTTGATATGTTCTACAATAGTTGACATGTAACAACAAAGCACATAACACACGTGTGTCTTTAAATAATGTTTTTATTATCACAGAAGCTGTATATGTACCACTATAGAGGAGAAAGAGGCTCCAAACAAGGTGAAAAATAAACTATGGAGAGGGAACGCGAGTAACAGCACAGCCGACACACAACGAAAGCCTAAATGCGCTTCTCATATACAAAACCAAGACATGACAGCCAGAGGTAAAAGAGCTTTGGATGCGTCGATTTCGTTTCCCATCGGGGTTTGTACCAGTCGAGTCGCTGCGAGAACGCACGTCGCATTCAGAGAAATAAAATCAAACAAACAATCGATCGATCGATTACACGTTACCGATTCATCCCGATTCACTCCAAACGTGTCTGACAAACTACAAACGGCATTCTGAGGTAAAAACTGACCATAAATGTTGAACAGAAAAGCAAAACCATTGGCGAACGCCTCAGAAAGCCTACAATCACAGGCTTCGACATTAAAGAGCAGGAATAAACATCCAATCAAACGTACACAAACGTAGAAGTGACCTTTTGTACATTCCAGAAAATCAAACATCGTATAAACAAAAAAAAACACAAGCATTAAAAGCGAACCGATTCACTTGATGAACGAGAGAAACGGAGTCGAACAGCACGTTAACGATTCGGCGGGTCCGTCTGAAGCCCGTAAACGGCTCCGAGCGGTTTAGAGGCTGCAGACGGAGCGCGTCCCGTGAAGGAATGAGAGGAGACTAATCTTCGTCCGAGGAATCCCTGTCAAAGTTGTAGGCCATGAAGAGAACGTCAGGTCGAGCGGGGACCAGAGCGTGGCCCGGTTTCACCATCTCAAAGCCCAGAAAGCTGAACGTACGCACCAGTTTTACTAGGAGGAGAGGAAAACACACGTCAGTGCGGCACACGGATCAAACACACTGGTTAAACGAGCAGAATGTGACGTACCACGATCGTCCCTGTTCTTATAAAAGCAGACGAACACGCTGACCACTTTCAGATGTTCTTCAGCAAACTCCAGCAGAGAGATGAAGCTGAAAACAGCACAAACACAAACACAATGAGATTGATCGAGATCATCACACTAGATTCGACATGTTCTGAACGTGACGCCATCCTCACATTTTAAAGGCAACTACATATTTTTACATATAAACACCCAATTTATACTCTGAAGAAACTTAAATAAATACCAGTACAATATTAATTGGAAAATATTTCATGATTGTACTGTATATACTGTGTATATTATATAGTAGCTTATTTTTAATCTAATTTGTATTATATATTTAAATCTTATTCATTTATTGGCAACTGTATTTAATAAATCTCACTATTTAAATATATTTTAATATTGTTTTATTTAAATCATTTGTATTATTTTAAATCTATTTTTTTTTTAAATGTACTTTAATCTGATATTTTATGTATATCATATGTATTGTTTTAATTTTTTTTATTATTTAAATAAATGATGTAGAATAATCTTTACTTATTGTAAACTAATTTGTATTAGACCTTTATTATATTATTTCTTATTTTAATCTCAATTTTTACTATTTATTTTCATCTAATATTTTACTTATACCACATTTATATTATTTTAATCTAATTTTTATATATCTGTTTAATTGATTTCTCATTATTTCAATATAATCTGTATTAGATTAGTATTGTATCTTTGTCATCCAATTTATATTATTTAAATTTAATTTTTTAATACTTATTTTAATCTAATATTTTTAATTTATTATTAAATGTTTTATTTTAATCTGATATTTCATGTATATAAGTATTACTTTAATATTTTATTTCTTAATTTTATTTATTAACCTACATTTTTTTATTTAATTTCGTTTATATCATTTACTTATTTATTTAAATCTCAATTTTTACCATTTCCATCTAATATTTTATTTATAACACATTTATATTATTTGATTATTATTTTTACACGTTTAATTGATCTATCGAATTCTTAATATTTATTTTAATCTGATATTAATATTATGTATTTGTATCTCTCTTTTTTTTTTCTCTTCAATGTTTATTTTAACCTTATTTTTATTTTCACTTAATTTCAGTGTTGCCAAGTCGAATCGGGCTACTTTAACACGGTTGCCACGTGTCATATTTAACCCCTGAAATACGAATTTACCAGAGGAACCCGAAAGAAAAACGTGCATTTTATCCCGCAGAACGGGCAGGTTTTATTGTAAAAACCTGGCAACCCTGCTTAATTTACACTTTTTTTTTTTTTTTTTTTTTTAAAGACTCTTCTCTCTTGCAACATTTTCCCGGATGCCCAGCACTAGAGGCCCCAGACCCCCACTTTAGGTGTTGTGAGTGGTTGTCAAGGTGTTGCTATGGTGTCACATGTGGTTGCTAGGCACTCACCTCTCTTTGCTGCCCTCTGGAAACGGTTCGCAGGGAATCTCCACGAACAGGCCGGGCCCTCGAAGCACCGCCTCCCATTTGATCACCCGGGAAACGGTGGGCCGGCTCTGGAAGTGCAGTATCCGCGGGCGACCGGCCCCAGCGGGCTCTTCGGTCACAGTCAACTTCCTGTCCTGTGGAGCCAATCGGAAAATGCATTTAGGGATAAACACACAAGTTCCAGTGTATTCCTGACTCTGATCTGATCATCACTTCATATGTGAACACGTCTCTGTTCTGTGATTGTAGAACTTCTGGTTTCTGTTTGTTGCCTGAATGTGTTTGATTTCTGCTCTCCTGTTCATTTCATGGTTCACTCTTGAGTTACTGAAAGGGTCTTTATTTATATATAAAAAAAGAAATCATTATTGATTTTTACATTGTTAACTACTAATCAACTGTTAAAGTTCGCAGACAAACTTCAAGTTGGCTTGAAAAAGCCTAGCCAGAAAGTCTGAAGTAGTTTTAAAAGCCTGACGTTTGAAGGTTTCCAGTTCCAACTAGTTTGAAGTTTAAAGTAGTTTTAAAGTTAGTTGCTAGGCTACCTGGGGTGGTTGCTCAGGTGTTACTATGCGGTTGCTAGGGAAC
>JAHKKF010513970.1:0-16960 GCA_019740295.1 Labeo calbasu | reverse complement strand
AACCAGCTAAATACCATCTTGGCCACATTGGGAAACCAGTTAAACCAAATAAAACCAACAATGCCATCTTCAGTTGAATTGTATAATTAACTAGTCACTTAGCCTGGCTGAACCAGTTAAGCTGGTCTATTTAAATGGTTTTAGGGGGGAGTTTGACACTTTTCAGCTGGTCTGTCCCGGGTGACAATCTAAACCAAATAAAGACCAGTTTGGTCACATTGGGAGACCAGTTTTAACCAAATAAAACCAGCAAACCACCGTTGGTTAAAAAGTCAACTGGTCCTTTAGCCCAGCCAAAGCAGTTAGGCTGGTCTATTTAGATGGTTTTAGAGGGGTTTTTGACACTTGTTGGCTGGTCAGACTGGGTGACCACGTAAACCAGCTAAAGTTCAGCTTGGCCATATTGGGAGACCAGTTAAACCAAATAAAACCAGCAATACCATCTTTAGTTAAATTTTATGGTAAACTGCTCCCTTAGCCTGGCCAAACCAGTTAAGATGATCTATTTAGATGGTTTTAGATGGGGATTTGACACTTGTTGGCTGGTCAGACTGGGTAACCACCTAAACCAGCTAAGGACCAGCTTGGCCATATTGGGAGACCAGTTAAACAAAAAAAATAAAAAATAAAAAGCCAGCAATACTATCTTTAGTTGAATTGTATGGTTAATTGTTATCTTAACCTGGTCAAATCAGTTAGGTTTGTAGGTGAGGAGTCAAGTTAAACCAGCTTGGTTGAATTTTTGTATCTGGTAAACCAGCCTAATATGGTTACCTAGTCTCTCAACCTGCATGGCCAAACCAGTTAGTCTGGTCTGTTTTTATGGCTTTAGAGTAGCTGGTCAGGCTCAATCTAAACTTGGTAAAACCAACTGTGACCTCAATAGACTGGTTTAAGTTATAATTTCTAGCAGCTTAGCTGGTTAGGCATGTGTGTTTTTTGTTGGTGCAGAGAGGCTTTGTGCACAATTTGTTTTATTTTCCTAGCTAGATTATATGGTTAGTTGCATTTTATTGTTTATCACTGCTATCTGCGACCCATTAAAACAGGCCTGTTGAGGCTCATTTTTGGGTTGTAACCCACTAGTTTAGAATCGCTAATCAAGAGTATCACATGATGTGGGTTATAAATTAAGCATGTTGTGCGAGTTCTTTCTCCATTATGAACTGTTCATGATACTGCTTAGTAAGAGAGCAAACGTGCACTCTTCTCATTAGACATGTTAATTTAGTTTTAAAGGGTGGAGAAACTACTTAGGCTCTCCTTTGATCATTATTCATCAAAGCTGCGAAATGCACAAGCAGGTTGCGCTTGTCCTTGCGCGGAACGTGCCGACAAAATTGTTTAAAGATTCACGTGAAAAATGTCCCCCTCGTTTGTGCAAATGAGCAACAAAGCCGTTTCCCAGAGCTTACAGTTCTGCCTATTTCGTATGCATGGGATTCAGCTCATATGCCTCTATCTGCTGCCCTATCTTGCAAATGAGAAAGGTTATCTCACTCGCAGCAACTGATGAATGAATGAGCGTGCAGAGGTTTAGGCCGTCATGCTCCTCCAGGCTGCGGGCCAGGTGAGACATATCCTGCGGGCTTAATATTTCGTACTCTTAAAGGGGAGAGACTCCCACTGAGATCAGATCCGGAACCTTCCGCAGCGCTGCAGGATCCTGCCGGCTGGAAGCCCTTTTAAGCGAGGAGCGAGCGTAAAACAGAACAAAGGCGATTACACCCTGTTCTTTGCTCTCTGTAACTATGGCAGATAAAAATGTAAAAGCAGTTGTCATACAATTTCCTATATCAGTACATTTGGGGACTCCAGAGGAAAATTAGCTTTTATTCTGACAAAAAGTCTAATTATGAAGTATTATTCTAACAGTAAATGTTATATATTAAAAGTGGAAAAATTACATTTTACGAATTTCATGATGTTTTTTTTTTTTGCATTTTTTGCAGCGTAGTCTTGTATGATTACTAAAATGTGTATTTTTTTTCTAGGTCTATCACCTTTTATTATTATTATTAGTTATTTAGTTATTTAGTTTTATTTTATTTTATTTTAAATATGCTTTCTACCTCATAGTTAATGTCTCTCTTGTCTGTATGTATGTATATATTTATTTATTTATTTATTTTAAATATAGATTCTCCTAATATGTCTATCTTTTATTTTGTTCTATTTTTTTATTTTTATTTTAAATTTTATAATTTGCCTCAGAAAATTTACAGGGCCCCCCCAATAATTGTTAAAATTACTTATTTAATTAAATTCTTAATTAAAAGTATATAAAAAATTATAAACCTTATTTTAATACAGTTAAAATAATTAGAAATAAATGCAAAATAAATGTTTTAAATGTTACGTTAATTTATAAATTAAAATAAGACTTCAGTCTGACAAAAAGTTTAATTATGAAGTATTATTCTAACAGTTAATGTTTTATATTAAAAGTAGAAAAATGACATTTTACTAATTTCGTGACATTCTTTTTGCATTTGAATGGACACTGCAGAAATTGCAACATGGTGGTATGATTACTATGTGTATTTTTTTTTTTTTAAATCTCTCATCATTTTTATTATTATTCATAATAGTTTTTCATTTTATTTTATTTTAAATATGCATTCTACCTCATAGCTAGTCTATCTTCCATGTCTGTTTATTTTATTTTAAATAGTGTTGTCTCCCAATATATCTGTCTTCAAGTTATTTATTATTATTAAAATCTATTTTATTTTTATCTCTTTTTTTATATTTATTTTAGGTTTTATAATTTGCCTCAGACAACTTACATACTCTAATAATATTTCTAATACTATTACCAAGAGGCAGCATGTATATTGAAAATAGCAGAGGACCTAGGACAGATCCTTGTGGCACTCCATACTTTACCGGTGATAAGTGAGATGATTCCCTGTTTAGATAAACAAAGTGGTAGCGATCGGACAGGTAGGAGCTAAACCATCTTAAAGCCTACCCTTGGATACCCGCATAGTTTTGTAGTCAATCTATTAGTATTTCATGATCTATAGTGTCAAACGCAGCACTAAGATGCAACCTGGGTCTGACGCAAGAAGCAAGTCATTAGTGAGTTTAACAAGTGCAGTTTCTGTGCTATGATGGGGCCTGAAACCTGAAATTCTTCATATATGTCATTTTATTACAAGAAGGAGCACAGTTAAGCAGATACAGCTTTCTCCAAAGTTTTAGACATAAACAGAAGATTAGCTTCACTAGGGTCTAGTTGTGGTTTCTTAAGAAGAGGCTTAATAACCGCCAGCTTGAATGGTTTTGGGATGTGACCTAAAGTTAACGACGAGTTGATAATATTGAGAAGCGGTTCTTCTGCTACAGGTAACAGTTCTTTCAGTAATTTAGTGGGTACTGCATCTAATAGGCATGTTGTTGGTTTAGACACAGTGATGAGTTTGTTTAGCTCTTCCTGTCCTATAGTTGTAAAGCACTGCAGTTTTTCTTTGGATGTGACGAAAGAAGTTGACATATTAGACGCAGTAGAATCTACATTTGTTATTGTATTTCTGATGTTATCTATTTTATCAGTGAAGAAATTCGTAAAGTCATTGCTTATTAAACTGCAAGGGAATATTTAGATCGGGTGGCATCTGGTTATTTGTTAAACTACTGTGCTAAATAAAAACCTTGGATTGTTTTGGTTATTTTCTATGAGTTTGCAGATATGCTCAGCCCTGGCAGCTTTTAAAGCCTGTCTATATCTGGACAGGCTTTTTTCCACACAGTTCTAAAAACTTCCAAGTTAGTTTTTCTCCATTTGCGCTCAAGATTACGAGTTTCTTTCTTGAGAGAATGGGTAATACGGTTGTACCATGGCACAATATGTAATATAATCACGATCAGATTTTTTCTAGATCCTGCATTAAAATGTATGTTTTGACCTCACTATTCGAGGAACAGACACAGTCTTTAAAAATTGGACAGTGCAAATATTATCATTTAAGCGTTCAGAACAAAAGCCATCGTAGCAGTTATTTGACAGTTGACTTACTAGTCATGAGTGTAACGTCATGGAGATGTTGTCCAACAGGAGTTCCGCTCACTCTTCTGGGGTGCAGAATATAGATCCTAAATCCTAAATGTAAATTCTATCTCCTAATACATCTATCTCCATTTTTTTTTTTTTTTTAATTATTAAAATATATTTTATTTATTTTTTTTTTAAATATGCATTCTACCTCATAGTTAATCTTTCTCACGTTATTTAATTATTTAAAATATACATTATATCTCCAAATATATATATGCCTGAGTTTTGTATTATTGTTAAAATGTATTTTATTTTTATTTATTTATTTATTATAATTATTATTTTAGATTTTATACTTTACCTCAGAAAACTTACAGCCCCCCCTGTATTTATATTTATTTTATAAAATATAAAATAAAAATAAATGCACAACATTAAACTATCATAATCAGTCTGCTTTTATTTCAACAAAAGTACTAGATGTACTTATCACCTTAAATGGGGCGGGCCTTCTTAAACAAAAGGGGCGCCTTAGAGTCAAAAATGGCTGAGAACCACTATTCTAACTCAATTTTTCTAGACTTGGAAATATCCTCTTTTTTTTCTTTACTGTACATGAGCATCACATAGATATAGTGATGCCTTCAGCTTGGCCTCCAAACAAGTTAACACTAGTGAATAAGTAGACAAAAGCAGGGAAGAGCATAGTTTCAAGCACTGGAAACGGCACCCCCGACTCAATGTTTCCAGTAAGTCGAAGACCCTCTAAACTCTCAGTGGAGCCTTCATGATCGCGGGCAGATATGTCAGAGTTGACATTTAGACATTTGGAGGAGGTTGATGTTGGAGATGTCTGTTTTTGGTGCAGGAGTGGGGGTGGCTGCGCTCAAAGGTTGTTTGAAGGAGCGTGAAATGCGATACGGAGAGGGCTAGAGGTGCTTGTTGTTCGCAGCGATATAGCTGCACTGGGAGTAGGTGTTGGAGTCATTGGCATAGAGATGGTTCCGAAAGGAAGCCCTTCATTGGGTAAGTGGCGGTTGTGGGTGGAGGTGCTATCCAATGCCAATTTTATGTGGGTTTGACCTCACACCTTCCGTCTGTCCAGTCAAATGTATGCAATAATAATCCCATATGGTACTGAACATCGGAACAAGATCCTTTAGGAAACCCTAATGTGTTTTACACTCACACATGGTCCACCTTCCTGCTAATGAGGGGTGTATTAAGGAAATTTACTGGCACGTATATATATATTTGAAATATTTAAGCTTTTTCTTAGCCATGTAATTGGATTATTTTTAATTTAAAAGAAAAAAACATTATTTTGCATGCATTTTCACAGTTTTCATATGGCTTAGTCAACGACAATATTATTCAGTTTTTCGCACTAATAAAACAACCTTGAATTCATTTTAAGTCGCTTCAGATGAAAGCGTCTACCAGATGAAATTGTAAATGTGACAGTGCAGGCAAACATATTTCTCTTGACCATGAAGCTGCATTATTTTCATGAGAAAATGCATTATTTTACATACATTTTCATAGTTTTACATGCGTGACTCAAGCAAAGGCGATGTTATGGGTTCAATTTCCTGGTAGCACTAATAAAATGTAAACATTGAATGTATTTTATGTAAATTCGGATGAAAGTGTGTGCCAAATGAAATTGTAAATATGGCAAACAGTGAAGGCAGTAATCATACAAGATAAGTCCACGTTTGCATCTTTGTAAAACTGTGTATATATTTAGATTTTTATGTCTTAAACTTTTAGGTCTTTAGATTAACTTTTGATTTGTTAATGGCAAAGTTCACACAAAAATGCAAATTCTGCCATTAATTACTCACCTGTATGTTGTTCCACACCCGTAAGACCTTCAACACAAATTAAGATATTTTCGATGAAATCCAAGAGCTTTCTGACCCAGCATTGACAGAAATGCAACTACCATGTCCAAGGCCCAGAAAGGTAGTAAGGACATTGATAAAATAGTCTATTTATAATAGTTTTCATTTTATTTTATACCACACTAAAATATTATGCCACATTATATCACATCTTGCGGCTTGGTTTTTGCCTTAATCCAGAAGCTCATGTTTTGTTTGACTTCATTTGCGGGAACTGTGATCGCCCTGGGCACCAGTGGTGAATTTGGCACGCTGAATAGCTGGACAGACGTGGTCAGGAAAGGGCTGCAGTCCAGAAAGCATTCGTACACAAAGCCCTGGGCACAGAACCCGCTCTGGCTGCAAAATGGAACCACGCCAGTAGCTCTCCGGGCTTTGCTTGACTGATGGGTGCTAGAGAAGTTGATGTTTTGTAGGATAACTGTGTCCTTCACCTAGTTTTGTGCTGGTTTTCTAAATGGACCTTCTTGGCATTGTGTGCATGTGTATGCGTGTCCTTACTAAGAACTCTATTGTGTTGTGGCAGGAAACTGGAAAGAGTGGTGTTTAACTGCAGCTGCAATATCCGTTGGATCCAGCTGTGGCAGCAGCGAGGCGAAGCCGGACTCCATAACCAGCAGCTGTTCTGCAACAACGGATTCTCCAAGATCCCTCTACAGTTTATGAACATCTCTCACTGTGGTATGGGATGTTTTCTTTAAACTGTCTCTTACATGTTACAGGCATAGTTCGTCCAAAAATGAAAGTTCTGTCATTATTTGCCCACTCTCATGTTGTTCTAAATCCGTAAAACCTTCGTTCATCTTCAGATTATCATCTTAATTTCAACACAAATTAAGATATTTTTGATGAAATCCGAGAGCTTTTCTCACCCTGCATAGACAGCAATGCAACTGACACATTCAAGGCCCAGAAAGGTAGTAAGAACATCATATAATAAAATAGTCCATGTGACATCAACAGTTCAACCATAATGTTCTGAAGCTGTGAGAATACTTTTGGTGCGCAAAGAAAACAAATAACACATGGACTATTTTATCGATGTCCTTACTGCCTTTCAGGGCCTTGAATGTGTCAGTTGCATTGCTGTCTATGCAAGGTAAGAAATCTCTTGGATTTCATATAATTTTATATTAATATCTTAATTTGTGTTCTGAAGATGAACGAAGGTCTTGTGGGTTTGAAAGAACATGAGGTTGAATAATTAACCCTTAAATGTATGAATGTTTCGCCAATCATTATTACATATTCGGGTCTTTAGCAACCCGGACCTATATATCCAGCATGGATTGATCTGTAACTTCTGCAATAGCAAAAATCTCTCTTGATATGTTAAGAACAATTACAGAAGAATAAAATAAAGCATATTTTGTTACCTTTTGAATCAGTTTGAACAGATGGTTTTACCATCGTCATTGTCAGAGCGCACTTCCACAGTACATTCAGCATCTGGCTCATATTTGCGATCTCTCACCCATATTCTCATAACTATCATTTCAATGACTTCAAAGTGAATATTTTGATCACTGGCAGCTTATTCACCACATCCACCTTCAAATAACAGTGACATTTGTGTACTGTGTACAGTAATTGCTCTCCAGTAAAGCTATTCAAACCAGTTCAGTTTTTGCTGATGATATTCTTTTGTTTTATGTCTGCGATAACTGAGTGAAACATGACATCATTATTGTCCATCAAACAGTGCCACCTTGAGGAATAATGGTGAATTGCATGTATTGAGTCATCAGATATTTACATATTTTTGCGCTCAAAAAATATCCTCACACTATTACACACCTTGGGTCTCCTATACACTTTTTACAAAAAAATTATCAGAAAAGAGATATTCTTTTTTTTCTTGTTATATTGTTTATAATGAATAGAACGAGGAATACGAAGAAAGTTGATGTCAAACTTAAAAAAAAAATCAAGGAGGGAGAGGGTAGTGAATGACGTCCTGGGTTGCTAAAGACCCGAGATATGCATTTAAGGGTTAATGACAGAATTTTAAATTTTTGGGTGAACGATTCCTTTAAAACTCATACATACCTTCTGTTCTTTTTCATACCGTGACTGCTTGCCTATTTCCAATTAAGATTTGCCAGAAATTAGCGTAAGTCACAGTAACCTGACGGTGATAGAAGGTGACAGGGTCACCATCACCTGTAATGGATCTGGAGTGCCGGTACCGGAAGTGGATTGGACTGTTGGTGGACTGCACTCCATTAACACACACCAAGTAAGGCTTTTGCTTGTAGCGTTTTGACTATCAATCAGCCCATATTTTATGTACCATTTAATGATCTTAATTAAAGCAGATGGCATATGTGATCCTGGACCATAAAACCAGTCGTAAGTAGCACGGGTATATTTGTAACAATAGCCAAAAACACATTGTATGGGTTAAAATTATTGATTTTTCTTTTATGCCAAAAATCATTAAGATTAAGGATTATCCCACATTATATTACATCTTCATTAAGCAAATATCATGTTCCATGAAGATATATTCTGTAAATTTACTGCCTTAAATATATCAAGCATTGCTAAGAAATTCATTTGGACTACTTTAAAGGAAATTTTGATTATTTGCATCCTCAGATTCCAGATTTTCAAATAGTTGTATGTTGGCCAAATATATTGTCCCATCCTAACAAATCATACTTTAGTTTACAGATAATGTATAAATCTCAATTTCAAAAAAATGTACCATTATGACTGGTTTTGTGGTCCAGGGTCACGCATTTGATTTAGTGGACCAAAACAACTTTGGAAAACATTGGTCTAAACCAGCAAAAAAAAAAAAAAAAAAATACACTGTTGGGAGACCAGCGTAATCCAGTTTCAACCAGCAATGTGTGCTTTTTGCAGCTGGATAGACAGTACTACCTTTTGAAATGTACTGTATGTCTATCCCTATCAGTCTGGTTTTATAAATAAAATTAAATATGACATTTACCCAATCTAAGATCTATTAAATGACTCACTTGAGCCTTACAGTGGCTTGTTTACACCATAAACCATTTGTTGAATCTGTGCAAGCTTGGTTGTGTTTCCAAAAGCTATTGTGTCCTTCTCTCTTCCAGTCCAATCAATATCCACCGAATGTCCACTCCATCAACTTAACTCTGGTCAACGTCAGCCGAGACGATAACAGCTTCATGCTGACCTGCATTGCAGAGAATATAGTTGGGATGACTAATGCCTCAATACAGCTTTCAGTGCAGTGTAAGTGCCTCTTTTCTTGGTTTCTGACTCTCGGATGCCTTTACATTCAGCCTCACTGCTTCTAACGTGCCAATTCTGCCTTACTGCCTCTATCTAGCTCTCTGAATCTGGCTTTGTCTGCCTCTTTAGCTTGTTACTGTCACTTGCTACTGTGCCTCACGGCTACCAACTCAGTTTCTTAATTTGTATTGCCTTTATTTTATAGGTAGGCATTTAGGGAGGGGAGAAAGCTTTTTCTTTTTTTAAGTAGTGAGTATTATTGATCGAAATGGCTCTGGGAAATGCAGAATCGATGCTACAACAAGGCAGAGGTGAAGTGTGTAATTTTTGGTATTAAAATACTTTCTATTATTCTTACTTAGCATGTAGGCACCTATAAGTCAGCCCTTATGTTGGTTGATTTTGCTCAAAAGTGTAAACGCTGACCCTGTGGTGCTTTCAAAACAACACTGTTTGTTTTAGGATTCCAACTAGCTCAGCATAGCAACTGGCTCAGCCAGTGGTGTGTGTTTGGGGGTGGGGCTACCTGGTTGACTGACCAATAGCAGAGAGAGGGGNAGTGTAAACGCTGACCCTGTGGTGCTTTCAAAACAACACTGTTTGTTTTAGGATTCCAACTAGCTCAGCATAGCAACTGGCTCAGCCAGTGGTGTGTGGTTGGGGGTGGGGCTACCTGGTTGACTGACCAATAGCAGAGAGAGGGGGTGTTTTGGAAACCAGTTTGACAACAAAAACAAAAACAACAAAACAAAAAAAACGACAGTTTTATGGCAGGTTGTAGCTATTTTACATTTTAAAGAATTGGTTGATAATTTTTATGAATTTGTACAGTCCTGTTTGTAAGTATTCATATAATCTGCTTACTCCATGTTTTTTTTTTTGGTGTGAGTTTGGGGGGCGGGGCTACCTGGTAGACTGGCTAATGACAGACAGAGAGGGTCTTCTGGAAACCTGTATGGCAACAAATTTTGTTTTTTTAACAACGGTTTTATGGTGGCTATTTTACATTTTAGTGAATTGGTGGCTAATTTGTACAAGTTCGTACAATCTTATTTGTACGTTTTCATATAATCTGCTTACTTTTGTTTAGGATTAGGGGTAGTCCTTAATGCTTGCATTTTTTTCCTCCCTAAAAATGACATGTGTACAAATCACGCTATGAAATCATGTGAAATCATATGAAATTGCGAGCTTGAGTCGGGTTGGATTGTTTTGCAGTTCTGTTTGGTGATGTTAGTGACACAGAAATTACACACTTTACCTTTTAAATATTGTTTTGTATATTAGTTTACTGTGTTTTGTGAATATTATTCATTTAATTTAGCCTTTTTTGTAAAAATTACAGCCAGTGATCTGAGTTTGGGGGTGGGGCTACCTGATTGACCGACCAATGGCAGAGAGTGAGCGGGTGTTCTGGAAACCTGTGTGACAACAGATGTTTATGTTTTATTTTTTCTTCCTAAAAATTATATGGTTCCATACAAATCACAGTATGAAACCATACAAAATTGCTACCTCGTAAAATAAATATTTAAGTTTTTTTGGGGGGGGGGGGTTTGCAGTTCTGTTTGGTGATGTTAGTGGCACNTAAATATTTAAGTTTTTTTGGGGGGGGGGTTTGCAGTTCTGTTTGGTGATGTTAGTGGCACAGAAATTACACACTACCTTTTAAATATTTTTGTATTAGCTTACTATGCTTTATGATTATTAGTAATTTAATCTAGCCATTTTTGTACAAAATTGACTACTGTCAAATCAAATTCTGAAAAAAATAATTTAAAAAATTTGTGAGGCTAATGAAATTTATGACAAATTGCTTCACCGAACACTGCCTCTGTGGTGCTTTCAAAACATCACTGTTTGTTTAAGCATTCTGACCAGAACAGCATAGCAACTGGCTCATCCAATGGTGTGAGTTTGGGGGTGGGGCTACTTGATTGACTCACCAATGGCAGAAAGAGAGCGGGTGTTCTGGAAACCTGTGTAACAACAGATGCCTTATTTTTTTCTTCCCAAAAGTTGTATGGTTCCATACAAATCACAGTATGAAATCATACAAAATTGCTACGTCGTAAAATACGTTTTAAGGGTTTTTTTTTTTTTTTTGGTTTTGCAGTTCTGTTTGGTGATGTTAGTGGTACAAATTACATACTACCTTTTAAATATTGTTTTGTATATTAGTTTACTGTGTTTTATGATTATTAGTAATTTATTCTAGCCATTTTTGTACAAATGACTGCTTTGTCAAATCAAATTCTAAAAAGTAATGAAAAGAATCAGTGAAGCTAATGAAATTTGTTGTAAACTAATGACAAATTGCTTCACCAAACACTGGCTCTGTGGTGCTTTCAAAACATCAGTATTTGTTTTAGGTTTCCAACCAGTCTAGCATAGCAACTGGTTCAGCCAATGATCTGAGATTGGGGGTGGGGCTACCTGATTGACTGACCAATGGCAGAGAGAGAGCATGGGTGTTCTGGAAACCTGTTTGACAACAGATGTTTTATATTTTTCTTCCTAAAAATGGTTCCATACAAATCACAGTATGAAATCATACAAAATTGCTACAATAGCTATTTAAAGTTTAAGGTTTTGTTTTTTTTTTTGGTTTTGCAGTTCTGTTTCTGTTTAGTATTTTAATCTAGCCATTTTCATACAAATGACTGCTTTGTCAAATCAAATTCTGAAAATAATGAGAAAGTCAGTGAGGCTAATGAAATTTGTTATAAAATAATGACAAATTGCTTCACCAGAAACAGTCCTACTCCTAAAAAAAGAAATATCAGGTTCTACACAACCCAGCGTGTTTGTAGGAAAGTCATTTGTGTAGTTTATTGATCTATGAAAGCGAGGGCTGTTCTTCATCTGGACTTTTCTTGTGAAAAAAAGGCTGTAAGTGAAATATTAGAGAGATTTATCAATGTTATCATGTTTCAGTGTGGCGCAGGCTATATGTGATTGCTTTGTGGCAGAGTTAGCTGGTGTATTTTCTGTGATTGTGTATTAGGAAGGATATATGGCGGTCTTGGGAATCAGAAACGTGAAAACATTCCAGTTTTTGTTCACTTAAAATGTGCTTTGTGCCTTATATTACACTTGGAAAGAAATCAATGCGCATTGCATTTTTAGTAGTAAGAAAAAAGAAAGTTTATTTTTCCCATATAGAAGCAGGCATGCAAAAATAATGTCCCAAATGAAAAACAAAATGAAAGAAACAACAATCCTAAAGCAATAAGCAACTCATGAAAATTGGCAAAAAGAAACTACGCCTCTAATCAAACATATAAATCCTACCCCTGAGAAACAATAACCAAACTAATCCAAAAAAATATGATGAAAAGGCCGAGAATAAAGACAAGCTCTGCCTCAAAAAAGGAGGTTACAACAGGATAATTAAACTTTAGCTTATCTAATTGAAAGAAACTAGTACATAAATCTTAACTCCAGAACTGACTAACCAGGTAATGTATAGCAAGAAGGTACTTATTGCATGTGCTCACCCTCTGAGCTTAGTTAACTATTTGAGAACATAAATTGTGTCACAATAATCAAATATAGCTATTAATATATTAATTCAACTGTTGTCAGATGCATCTGGTAAAACATGTGATGCTTTGCCATTAATTTAACTAAATGTAAAAATGCAAAAGAACTAAGAAAACACAATACAGCATCACAATATCAAACGACAGCTCTTTCTGCCCACTTGGAATGAAGTAAGGCAATTAAAGACCTTATAAAAACACAGCTAGATACAATTACAACGTAATTTGAGGTTGCGGTGTTGTATCTGTGTTTACATTTATACTGAATGGTGTTGGCCAACAACAGTGTAACATGATTCTTCCCACACTCAATATCTATTGACCGTGTAAGATTTGCTTAGAGCGGCAAATTCTGTGGAAATATAAGAAAGTCAGTCAGTCTCTCTCACTCTCTCTCTTTCTCACAGTCTTGAGACTGGAGAATAATCAAAAATAGAGGATATTAATGAATTAAAAGTTTTATATGTACGTCACCATTCGATTTTTTTTTTTTTTAATGTTTTTTGAAAGAAGTCTTACATGCATGCAAGGATGCATTTGACTGAAAAAAAAACAGTGAAATTTTGAAATAGTATTATAATAAATAAAATATTTTAAAATATATTTTAATTTATTCCTGTCATTCTTTGATAAACAGAACAAATAAAAAAAAATAAAAAAATAACATTATAAATGTCACTTTTAATCAATTTAATGCATCCTTGCTAAATAAAAGTATCAATTCTTTCAAAAAGAAAAAAAAAATATATCATGCAGGCTCTAAACATCTGAATAGTACAGTATTATAGTGTTTATTTTTTCATTTTTTTATCTATTATAGTAGTAGCTTTTAGAATAGAAATTAGTAAAAATGTCTGTTTTCCCATAAGTACAACCGACACATTGAATTAACCACTGATTTGATCTCTGATGAATGTTTAATATGAACGTTTGACATATTTACAGCATCATAATTGCTGACAGTTACCGTCAAACATGCGGTGGGTGGAAAATATGATGGAAACGTTTATGGACTGCGGTTGTTTCCCACCTTTGGCTCTGCGCCTCTGTGAAACATCCGCTCGTCCAAATGCTTGATGACCAGCCAGGCAGTTAACCTGGGATCTTCCTGTCCAAGAGGCAGGATAGCGGATCAAACAAATGTCCATACGGACCACCTGTGCTGCGGAGGCCAAAGTCCCACTCATGCATAAACGCGGTTTATGATAATCCATGCTCATTGGTCTGTGGATTTATGTTGGACGGTGGCTCAAAGTACTTAATCCTTTCTGTATAAAAAGTATTTTGTTTCTTTCCCGCAGTCCCTCCTGTCATCATTAAGTTTGAGGAGCCGGAGAAGTGGCACGACACATGTATGATCTTCACGGTGCGTGCGAACCCCCTGCCCACCCTGCGCTGGTACTTTAAGGACGAGGAGATCAAGCCGACCGATTACGTCCGTCCAGAAATGGAGGTGTATCAGGACAATCTAGAGGGATGCCTCATGTTCAAAAACCCTACGCATCACAACAATGGCAATTACACGCTGGAGGCCAGCAACTTCCTGGGCGTGGCTGTCAAAACTGTGTACGCCCACTTCCTACGGCCACCTTATGATGGTACGTGACTGATTAATATTTAAATACGTTCTAAAAACTATAGTTATAGTGTCTTCCCAATAAGTGAACTGTCAAATAAAGGTGGACAGAAGTAATGTAAAAGCAACTGATGTGACTCTAAGTGTTATCATAACTGCAAAAAGTACTGTTGATTTTCCACCTGTGGGAAAAAAAAAGCCAAGTCCTTTTGTCCTCGTGCAAACGTATGAGGAGGGTTTCTATGATTAGAGCTGTTAGGTCACAGATGCCGTGTTGAGAAACAGAACAGACTGGATGTCGGTTAAAGGCCCTGCCTGAGTAACTTATTAACACCCGAGGTGAGAATCCACCAGGTTTATAGATAAATATAGATACAGATCTTTACTTGGAAAGTTCACATTTCTTGGCGTGATGCTATAGCGGGCAAAAGTGTGTGAGTGTGTGCACTGTCATACTGGAAAACTGAGGTAAAGTGAGGTTGAAAAGGCTGATACTACAATAGGGTCAGTGTGATATAAATATATTTTTTTTTCCATAGAAATGAATGCTTAAGCAAGGACACATTTTAACTGATCAAAACTCAAAAAAAAAAAATGTTTATAATGTTACAAAATTTTTGAATTTTAAATAATGATGTTCTCCTATTTAGTAAGAATCTTTAGAAAAAAAGAATTAAAAAAATATGTATTTTTAAGCACTAAATCAGCATATTAAAACAATTTCTGAAATATCACAGGAATAAATTACATTTTAAAATCTGTTAAAATATAGCTATTTTAAGTGGTAAGATTTCGGAGCATTAATATTTTTTTAATACGTATATATTTCAACATTGAAACTATGAAAAAAAAATATTTTTACACACTAAATGTAAATATTACAATGATTTCTGAAATATCACAGGAAGGAATTGCATAAATTCCAGCTTTGCATCACAGGAATAAATTATATTTTAAAATTTGTTAAAATAAAGCTATTTTAATTGTTAATAAGATTTCACAATAGAACTATTATACATTATTTATATATATATATATATATATATATATACATACACATACATGCTCACACACAATAAATTACATTATTACATAAATTACAGCTTTGCATCACAGGAATAAATGATATTTAAAAAAAAAAAAAAAAAAAAAAAAAAATATATATATATATATATATACACACGCTAAATCAGCATATTACAATGATTTCTGAAGGATGATAGTTATCATAAATTACAGCTTTGCATCACAGGAAAAAAATAAATTTTAATACATTTTATATTAAGATATTTTTAAGCACCAAATCAGCATATTGGAATTATTTCCGAAATATCACAGGAATAACTTACATTTTGAAATATATGTATTTGTGATCAAATAAATAAATTCTTGGTGAAGTCTTGGTGACCAAAAGGGATTTCATTCAAAAACAATTGAAAAATTGTGCCGAACCCACAATTTTGAACAGTAGTAGTGTATTCATCATTTATGATTGTTTTTATTACATTAGAAAAGAGCGTGAAATATATTTATAGTAGTTTTCATTAATTTTGGAGCTCACAGTTATTGTGTGAATGCAGATCATATGATGCCCTCATGTCTGATTTCACATGTAATTGTATGTTAAATATTGCAATTATTGTCTCATATTAAATTCTAAAAGACTCATATTTGAACATTGCCATAATTGCACAAGAAATGCAGTGAAGTGTAAATGCTGATAATAATATTTTAAAAATGTATTCATATGTAGTAATTATATACCACTGTGTGTGTGTGTGTTTTCCCCCTTTTCTCCATAGACTTCCCAGATTATGGTGAGTTTCCCTTTAGTTGTTTGCGGCATGTATTTTTGTAACTTATTCATTAGTTTTGTTTATTATAAAACAAACAATGATTTAGAAACAAGTAATTTGGTCTGTGAGCTGAACAACTACCCTCCAAACAATTACCTTGGCCTTATTCTCAGATGGCCGGCTGCCGTAGTTGGACTTGCTGTTATTAGACCTGTTTTGTATTTTTGGCATAAAGTGACCGATATCTGTCAGTTTGGGAGAAAAATCAGATCATTTTCTACAAGAAACTGTCTGTGGGACAGTTACTGACCTTCACGAGAACGTTTCTTACACCCTAGTTTACCATATTTAATCAAGTTGAGGCACGGAAGCTGTGCGAATGACAGATTGTTACTGTCAGAGCTGTGAATGAAGTTAGATGGCTGTACTGTGGAGTATCACACGGGCCCTCTATCGAGGTAAAACACAGGAAAATAAGAACAGCCTAAGGCTTTTGTTCGATACTACATGAATAATAGCAGCGGCTTAATCTAGGATCGGACTCCCTGTCGAAATGGCAGTAACCTTGCAAAAAACGTGTCTAATCAAACAGTATCTGCCCCAAGACATATTTAGTGAATAAACCCCAACGGTTCTCTTAAAACCAGAGTTGTCTAGTCCTGTTCCTGGAGGGCCACCTTCCAGCAGAGTTTAGCTCCAACCCTAATTAAACACACCTGAACCAAAAAATCAAGGTCTTTGAATTCTAGAAACTTCCAGGCAAGTGTTTTGGAGATAAATTCTGCAGGACAATGGGCCTTGAGGAG
Source organism: Labeo calbasu (assembly GCA_019740295.1). Classification (NCBI taxonomy): domain Eukaryota; kingdom Metazoa; phylum Chordata; class Actinopteri; order Cypriniformes; family Cyprinidae; genus Labeo; species Labeo calbasu. Next base: position 102 of record JAHKKF010513970.1, on the reverse strand, counting down.
CAGGATTGGATTGCCTTGTCTTAAAATAGTTGCTCACAGTGAACATACTGTACATCCATTACCTTTTAAAGGCTGGTTTGACAAAACCAATTAAGTTATGGC
>JAHKKF010513968.1:0-36591 GCA_019740295.1 Labeo calbasu | reverse complement strand
AAAGCCTATGCTAATATCCATCACCACCTGTAAACTCTTTCAGTTGTTGTGGTCATCGTATCAGTATTTTACAGAGTTGCGTATTCCGAGTTGTGTTGCGGTAAAAATAGCAACAGGTAGTGCCAGTAACTCATCAAGTGCAAACGTTTCATGTCATCAAAATACATGTCATCTACTACATGTTTTAGTAAGAAACATCATTTACGTTAAGCCATACAAGTCTTAATACCCACGTTTCCCTTTAAAAGTAAGACAGATATCTAAAGATAGAAGTTCCTGGTCATTTCACAATGAATGGCCATTAACACTACAGACTATGACCAATCATACAACCTATCAAACTGACACCACACAGTCCTGACTCACTTCTCATTTGATATACCACCTCACAAACACACTCAGACAAACTTCTCGGAAAACACACTGACTCAACTCTTTGTTAGAAACTTCTCAGAAGAGTTGTACTCTGCTGCCGGTGACTCAATTCAGGCACCTGCGGGAGGTCTATTTAGGCAATGATAAGATGGCTGATTGGCGTGGGTGGGCCACTGACTCAAAATTCTTCTGATTTCAGAGATTTTTCTTGCCGGGCTGTACAGATGCTTTTTATACAAGAGAGACAATGAATCCCTACACCAATCTTCCTCAAGCTGAAAGGGGCTTCACATAGCGCACAGCTGAAGCTTTGATGGTTTTAAGCTGTACTGCTGTGCCTTCGCTGCACTACAACAGAAGACAGACAGCAGTTACTTTAATGGGAGGATGCTACTTCCATGCAGAATGGAGTCTCTATTTTATTCTACATTCTATATGATTGTAGGGTTGTCACCAAGCCAAAATTTCAGGGGGTCTATAACTTCAGCACCACTTAATTCAACTATTGAACACGGTTCTTTAATGTCTTAATAAAAAGTATTATATAAATGTCAAATGTTAATCTAAAATATTACAGTTAGTAATACTTTAATATGAAGCGCCAAACATACACACAGCATATGCGTATGTATTCAGATTTTTAAGTATATATTCTGATTTAATTTATATATTCAGAATTCTAACTATATATTGTTATTTATAACTATATATTCAGATTTCTATATATTCACAATTTACATTTATATATTCAGATTTATAACTATATATTTAGATTCACTTCTATATATTCAGAATTATAACTAGATATTCTGATTTACATTTATATATTCTGATTTATAACTAAATTCAGATTTACTTCTATGTATTCACAATTTACAAATATTCAGACTTCTAAATACATTTTCTTATTTACTTCTATATATTCAGAGTCATAACTATATATTCTGATTTGTATTTATAAATTCTGATTTATAACAACATTTTCATATTTACTTACATATATTCACAATTTACATTTATATATGCTGATTTACTTTATATATTCAGAATTATAACTATATATTCTCATGCATAACTATATATTCACAGTTTACTTTTATGTATTCAGATTTCTAAAAACATTCTGATTTACATCTATATATATATTTAAAATTATAACTATATATTCTGATTTATAACTATATCCAGATTTACTTCTATATATTCACAATTTACATTTATATATTCAGACTTCTAAATACATTTTCTTATTTACTTCTAAATATTCAGAATTATAACTAAATGTTCTGATTTGCATTTATGTATTCTGATTTATAACTATATTTTCATATTTACTTCTATATATTCACAATTTACATATATATATTCAGATTTCTAAATATTCTTTTACTTCTATATATTCAGAATTATAACTACATATTCTGTTTTGCATTTATATATTCAGACTTTTACCTATATATTCAGATTTACTTCCATATATTTACAGTGTACATTTATATATTCAGATTTCTAAATATTCTGATTTACTTCTATATATTCAGAATTATAACTATGCATTCTGATTTACATTTGTATATTCTGATTTATAACTACACATTCAGATTTACTTCTATATATTCACAATTAACATTTATTTATTCAGATTTTATGGAATTATTTCCTGTTTGGCGCTTCACACTTCACCACTACATACTGTACTTCATATGCAATATATGTATATTTACATGTATATGCATTTTAAAAAATACCACTCAATTAAGTTGCTTGAAGTTTTAGGAAAGAAATTTGGATTATGGGCCTAATACACAGGTCCAATATTCTAACACTAAACATGTAATGTAAAAGTTACATTAATATTCCGCTAAGTCGGGCGTTTTGCCCAAAGTAAATTTGATCGCTCTGGCTCTTAGCAGCATTATCATGAGTGCACTTCACAATCCACACAAGCACATACCGTATACAAATTGCAGTGCTTTTGACATCCCTAATGACAACAGGTCTGCATCTCCAAGCATATTTCATGTATGATTCAAATGCAATTACTGACGTGGTGACGGACTTACTGATTAGCCCTGACTCATTCAACGTGATCAGACTGCGTGGGATCAGATCACACACCAAACTGGGCTCTCAGTGCCAACATTACTGGTCATTAAATTCACCACCTGCTGACTGCGCCCGCACCAGAATTTGCCTGATGTCACTTCACTAATAGAGGCAAAGCTTGCAGACTGATCGTTTGCAGTGACAGAGTTTCCATGGTAACACAGGTACTTACAATAGGGCCGGGTGGACCCTGCGGACCCTCGCCTCCCTTCAGACCGGATGGACCCTGTGTGAGAAACAGAGAGAGCGGTTTAATTCCCTAATGAGAGCAGTGCTTCAGAATCTGTCAAAGTGGCATCTGAAACTCTGCGTGCGCTTGCATGTGTTTGTGCCAGTGTATGGCAGCTGTTTGTACTATATGTCTCCTGGAAATACAGCCCAGAGTGTTTATAAAACTGGCAATCTTTCTATTTCCTACATCAGAAACAAGTGCTGGCAGTGCATTGTCATGTGATGCCAAGGACACGTCACTCTCCTCCCATCAAGTCATAATCTGAGTCATGAAAAGCATATGAGCCAGCTAAAAGTAAACATCAAAACAGCAAGTGACGGCAAAATCAACTGTTGTTTATTGAAATCATACTGGCTTTGTGTTTCAAATGTGACTTATAGCAACAACTGATTCATGAAAGAGATAACTAGCGGAGGCTGAAATTCATCAAGGCGGCAGATGCTATTTCTTAAACTAAAAACAAATCAATTTTTTATTATATTCAGCCCCACAGTTTAAATTCTCTTAATGAAGAAAAACTAGTACAGACATTTTCAAGTCCCTATGACATACGGCTGCTTTCAGTTGGCCAACTGTAGCGGTTTGTTACGTACAAAGTCATTTACAGGCCCACAGAGTACCACATCAGAGGTACAATAAATATGTCAAACTGCATTTTTGAAACCGACTGAAAGTCAGTCATTTTATAAGATACAGGTTAGTATTTTAATTTGGGACAATGCAAGATTGTAAAACCTAACAAAAATGTATCTGCAACAAGAGATGGTATGTTGGTACACACAAGTTTCTTTCCAACAAATCGTGCGATTTTGTGCGTTAAAGTCAATATAAAATAAACACTGGATATTTCTATAATTTCTCTGCAGCCTTAAAGCTCGCTTTCAAAAGCTTGCTGAATGTCTTAATGTATATCAGTTAATCTCCATGAGCCTCAGTCTAATATTTAGGACTGTACCGTCTTCTGAGGCATTCATCCAGCATGAGCATTTGCATGAACAGCAGGCGGTTAAGCAGCTAATGGCCATTTGGTGCGGCACATGACATTAACTCGTTTGTTCTTACCGCTGCGCCAGGAATCCCCCTTTGGCCTGGGAACCCTTTCAGTCCGGCAGGGCCAGGTTTTCCAGAAACCCCCTGAGGACCTGGATCACCCTTCAAGGAGAGACACGATGAGAATTTAGTCTTCAAACTTAAATCCATCAACCTCCACAGCTGCTATTTGTAGGCATTACCAGCCACCTACACATTGGACTGAACATTATGCGAATTCTTCCCAGTTATTACCCTTGAGTGATCTGAAGTGAACGCGTTTGGCCAACCGTACCTTTCCACCTTCTTTGCCAGCAGTTCCGGGAAGACCTTGCTCTCCAGGGGGCCCTGGTGATCCAGGATGTCCTCTCTCTCCAACAGGACCAGTTTCTCCTGTAGAGCCCTTTCAAATACAAACAAGTTTGTCATTCAACTTCTGGCTAACTGCAGGAGATGTTTTATTAGAGCAACATGTTGGTTTTTTTTATTTTTACTTGTGTAACTGCTAAAGCTCACCTGTGGGCCAACAACACCTCCAGGTCCAGGAGGTCCAGTCTTTCCTTGGAAACCCTGTTTGAGAATAAGCATAGTCACTGTGAGACATTAAATGCCATTTATTGTAGTTATCACATTCTTGGATGCAAACTTAAAGAAAAGGAAAACCTGAAATACTGGAGACTTTATGTGAAAATCACTAAACTGTACAAATCCAGCTTCTGAAATGTCAGCGGCACTTGTCTTTTTTTCTAATTTTCATTACATCCACTTCTTTTTCTAAATCAGTGAAAGTCAAGTGCAGTGTTTTCATCTTGAAAAACACAAAGGCGAGTCTTTTAAGCTAAAATGAGTTTTTCCTTTTAGCACTTCATCTGTTGGACGTTCTCGATTAGAAACAGAAAGATAGACCTGCCAAAAGCAGTGTAACGCCTTGACAATGTCAGCAGCTAAAAGGTAATACACCATATAAACACCATCCACAACATTTATTCCTCTTTACTCAAGAGACAGAAAACACTTATGAAGACAAAACGATACTCACAGTCTCTCCTCGCTGTCCAGGGTGACCGGGCAATCCATCCTTGCCAGGAGGCCCCTGAGGGAATTATAAAATTAATAGCGATTAAATCATTTCATGTAATTCTTCATGTAATTATTATATAACAGACTTACAGACTTGTGGCTATCATTCTTTCAGGCTTTGTGGTTTAAAAGACCCACTGTATAATCAGAATAATGTGTGGAAGCCCATTTCAGTCACGTAAGGAAAAACAACAATGCTTTGGCAAATCAAAATTATGACATAAGAAGCAGAAATTATGAGCTAAAAGTCATGACTGTGACATCAAAATAAAATTATAATTTCAACTTATACTTTCAAAGTTATAAATTCAACTCATGTTCATAATTTTGAATTTTGTCACTTACGATTAACAATTACAGTAGGTCATAATCATGACAATTAATTAAATCAGAATTATGACTTATTCAATAATTAAAAACAAAGTAGAGTAAAAAAATTATGTAAAAAAGTAGAAATTATGACAAATGGCAGCTGTAATCAACGTTTTGTCAAAAATGAGCTTTTTTATCAATTATGATCAAAGAACAAAGTAGAGTAAAAAGTAGAAATTATGACAAATGTCAACTATAATTGACAACATGTCAAAAATAAGCTTTTTAATCAACTATAATTAATCATTAAGAACAAAGTAAAGTAAATAAATAAAATTATGTAAAAACGTAGAAATTATGGCAAATGTCAGCTATAATCAACGTTTTGTCAAAAATTATTTTTTCTCAATTAAGATTAATAATTAAGAACAAAGTAGACTAAAAAATAAAATTATGTAAAAAAGTAGAAATTATGAGACTTTAAACATCACTGTTATAATTCCAACCATATGTCATAAATAATTATTACTTTTTTCAGCTTACATCATAATTTAGATTTTTTTTGGTCATAATTATGAATTACATCATAATGTTGACTTTTTATCTCACAATTCAGACTTAGTATGTCATAAATCTGACTTTTTATCTCATATTTATGTCAAAATGTTACCTTTTTATCAGTTATGATTAATAATTAAGAACAAAGTAGAGTAAAAAGTAAAATTATGTAAAGAAGTAGAAATTATGACAAATGTCAACTATAATCAACAACATTTTATGTTAAAAAATTTGCTTTTTTATAGATTATTTTTAACAATTAAGAACAAAGTTGGGTAAAAAGTAAAATTATGTTAAAAAAAATTGAAATCATGAGACTTTAAACATCACTGTTATAATTTCAACCACACGCCATAAATAATTCTTACTTTTTTTATCATTTCAACTCATGTCAACTATGACTTACATCATCATTTCTCTTAATTATGACTTTCTTGTGTGACAGAGAAATCCATAGTAAAGTGAGTCAAAGCATAGAATAACTGCTATCCACAGTTTTAAAATGATCAAAAACATTTAGAATTGATAAAAAACACATACAGGTGGTCCTTTAGGTCCTGGTAATCCAACAGGGCCCTGTGGTCCTTGGAGTCCCTAAAACATGAAGAAAGTAACATATAAGGGAGATGTAATGGAAATGTTTTGACCCGAAAAGGTTGACAAATATAACTGAATGAGAGAAATAATTTAACCATCACTCACTCTCTCTCCTGGCCCACCAGCTGGTCCATCATTTCCTGCTGTTCCCTAAAAAAAGAAACACAGTCAAAGGTTCATGTTACAAGAAGCATTCACAAATACCAATAACTAATTGAGTTAGCTGAATCAGGACTGACGAAGCCTGACCTTTGCTCCAGGTTTTCCTGTCGGACCTCTAGCACCTCTTCCACCACGGGGACCCTGAGAACAAGGGTTATTAGCGATAAGCCTTGTGTATCGTTAGTGTATGTGGAAAAAAAGTGTTCATTTCTACATAAAAGACACATACCGTTGGTCCTCTTTGTCCTCGAGGACCTGCTTTACCAGCAATACCCTAAAAAACAAAACCAACCATCTATAAAAATTACAACCCTATCATTATAATAACTTAGCTCTAAGACTAGACAACTTCTGGTAGAAGTTGTTTATAATCAGAACTAGAGAAGTATAATAAAAATGTCTCCCTTCAGGTTGTTAAAAGAAATCAAAAGAGCCTCATACGTACCCTTCCTCCCTTCTCACCATTGGCTCCAGGGAAGCCAACGAAACCAGTTGAGCCCTGTATAGAGACAGATGATTAGACACATTAAGGAGATAGCAGTTTTCAGCTACGCTGTGTAAATTACAAGCTCACTTCACTTCAAAAGTATCCAGTGTTCATCCCCATCTTTAAAACGCCCAAAACTTTGGTCTTTGAGCAAAAGTGAAGCTGTGTTGACAGAGAGAGGGTGTCCTTGAAGAACAATTCAACATCATTACTGCTAATGCTAATGTTATGTGGGTGATACTCAGAGGGCAAGCTTTTGGGGTTGATAAACATGAGCGGTGTGCGCTTGTTAGCACAGGGACAGGAGATGAAATTGAAGGTCAAATTATTTTGGCAGGCAAAAAAGGGGAAGCAGCTTGTGCACAATGGATACGCATCAGTTATTTACTCCACGGGATGGTCACCTGCACAGGATAATGGAGCAAATCAAACAGACAACTGCAAACACACACACACACATAGAAAAAGGAACACCACGGTTTGACTGAACTAGGAAAAGTGAGTTGACAGCCGACAGCAATTTCCAGTCCCTGCTGAAAGTGAACACTAATCACAATGCTCCTGCTTCACTCTGGGTTTTACATTTTCCAACTGACGTAAAAAAGCACTTGGAGAAATGTTTAATGCTTCGTCAAAACACTGACATTAGCGCATTAATATGTTACGCTCATGTTGGATGCACGATAAGTCAGTTATTAATTATTTTCATGTTATGCCCCATAACCAATAGCAGATATTAAAATTCAGAAATTAAAGGCTAATACAGAAATTAAAAGTAAATTGACCCTTCAGAAACAGCTTGATTGACAGGCGATCTAACCAATCATTATGCAGAATCCGCCATGTTGTCCAATTAACAAATCAGGCAGGAGAGTACATTAAGTTCGGTGGACTTAAACTTGAAAATTTTTGTGTATTGATGTCTTTCCGCAGTTGAGATAAAATACTTTCTGATATTCTTTCATGTCTTTTTTGTGTTTGAAGTAAAAAAGAAAAGACGATCGGTTCATGTGTCACTGATCTAATAATAAGGCAATACAGTGATCTGTCATGACACATTAAAGAGCCACAAAACAGTATTTCTTAGTTTGACATTTTAAAACATTTTAAAGCTGGGACCTTGTTTCCCAAAAATGAAAATCACCCCATGATTTACTGTAGGTGTAAATGACTTTCTTCTTTCAGACGAATACAGCTGGAGTTATATAAAAAAATGTCCTGGCTCTTCCAAGCTTTATAATGGCAGTAAATGGCTGCTGAGATTCAATAGTCCAGTAGAAGTCCAATAAACCCTCTCCACCCTCAATACCATGGCAGAGGGGAGTCCCTTGAGCAAGGCACTGAACCCCCAACTGCTCCCCAGGCGCCGCAGCGATAGCAATATGGCTGCCCACTGCTCCGGGTGTGTGTTCATGGTGTGTGTGTGTTCACTACTGTGTGTGTGCAATTGGATGGGTTAAATGCAGAGCACAAATTCCGAGTATGGGTCACCATACTTGGCCACACGTCATATCCTTTCCTTCCTTTCCTTTCCTGAAGTGAATCAATGCATTTGTGTAAGAAGAATATCCATATTTAAAACTTCAAAATCTCTGGCTTCTGCTAACTGTCGTATGTGTGTTCAAGAGAGAGTGGCGTTCCAGCGGATGAGTGGCATTTCAGTGTGTTCGTCATTTCTCACCGGAACTTATGCTACATCCTATGTCATTTCACTGGAATGCCACTCTCTCTCGTCAACACGGTTAGCCGAAAAAAGAGATTATGGTTTATTAATTTTTCAATATGGATATTTTTTGGTACACAAACACATCGATTTGCTTTAGGAGGCCTTTATTAACCCCCTGAAGCTGTGTGGAGCACTTTTTATGATGGATGCACTTTATTGGACTCCAAAATCTCAACACCCATTCACTGCCATTTTTTCAATGACATTTTTTAATATAACTCTGATTGTATTCCTATGAAAAAAGTAGGGCTGCCCTCGACTAAATATTTTTCTGTTTGACTAGTAGTCGTTCATTTTAAGCATTAGTCGACTATTAGTTGCACGTTTATTACTAAAACATATAAACCATATTAATGAGACTGTAATTGCCTACATTGCCCGCTCACGCAAAAACAGATTGCCACAGCATGCCGGCAGATATAAAAATTATGAGTGTGTCAGGGGGCATTAACATTTTAACAATTTGTTGATAAATTAGTGCTTTCTTTGTTTTCAGTTTAAGAGATGAAGTCGGCGACACTGACTCGTCATCTTCGCAGTAGTGATTTGTCTGTATATATGTTTCATACAGATTACATAATATGAGAATATTTGTTTTCCATTTGATTTGGTTCAAGTAGACATTTCACTCTCTATAGATGTATTTTGCATTTTAATTGTTCTGGTCTTCAGTGATGCAAGGACAACGTTTGAGTATCTGAGCGAGAGTTCATAAAAGAACCATGTATATTTAAAAGTACACGTCCAGTTTTGTGTGAAGAAGTAAATCCAGCATGTACATTCATGAGGATGATGAAAGTGTTTTCACTTGAGTAAAGCCTTGAAGTCTCTTTAAAGTGTTTTTCTTCATTGAATATGTACAACCTCTCATGTGGTAACATATCATTTATTTGATTTTATTCAACCCAAAAATATTAACTTAATCAACCTATACATTGGGTTACAGTGATGTAATGAAATGTAAAGGCTAAAACAGGTAGAGACAACTCACTAAGAACCCTGCCATCCCCGGCTCATTTTGTGGCCACCCTCTTTTGAGGCTGTGCCCCAGCCTGGCCCCCCCCATTTAAAATGCTCTAGACACGCCCCTGCTCTCTGCTTTCATTATTTTACAAAAGCACAACGTTTGGTTGTTATTCTGAGTGCACACAAATAAATGTAGTCTTCACAGATTCAAAAGATGTACTCTTATGTGTATGAGCAAAAATGACGGAGTATTTTAAGCAAGTGACTATTAGGGGGCAGCCCTAGAAAGAAGAATGACTTGAGGGTGAGTAAATCATGAGGTAATTTTCATTTTTGGATGAACTATCCCTTTAACAGGCCAAACATCAACTGTAAACCCAGAGGTGAAACTACTGACAAAGCAGGTTGTAGACTACTTCAGTGTCACTTTGCACCACTTGCTATTCAAACAAAGTAGGATCCATTTCATAAAACAACTTCAAATATAAAACTCAATGAATAAATACCAGGGAATTCAAGCTATTTGAGTGGACCAGCCTATATACTGAATGAAATTATTGTTTTGATGGTGTCAGCAGCCTGAAATGAATGAATAAGCTGACAAACATCACAAACTGCGTCTACATAGTCTTGAGCTGTTCACAGGCCTGCACTTACTGCACGCTGGGTGGCCGAGAGATAAAGCAGTCAGCGTCATGGAGAGTGAGTTTATCCTATTAACTCTGTTAACACAGGCTATCAGAGAACAGCAGGCCTTGCGTGTCAAAAGCAGCGCTTGGCAAAATATAAATAAAGCAGCACTGAGAGTGGCACTGTTTAAAAGAGATGATAACATAAAAACTTATAAAATAACGATAAAGTTCCAACAGGAAACTTGTCGGTACTTACCTTAGGACCTTGTCTTCCTGGGTAGCCAGGCAAACCTGGAACACCAAGTTTTCCCTAAAAAAAAAGAAAAGAAAAAAGAAAACTCAGCACATTTTTCAATTTGAGGTTTTAAACAATCATCAGGCACTATACAGTAACAATAAAGCATTTCACCTCTTTGCACAAACTGCAAAAGCATATGGGAGCTGTAATGGAGTATTTGGCTGACATTTAAAACTGGCGTTCAGAATCAATTTATGATTATGAGTTCAGTGTCATTTTAAGTTTTTTCTTCACACACATATTAATAATCCCTGACAGAAACTTAAGTGTCCCCAGGTTTTTCCAGGGCTGGTCATTTCAAGTACTTTGCTGTTATATTCAACATAATGAGTTTCAAACTGACCTTCTCTCCTGCCATGCCCATAGGACCAGCCTCTCCAGTGGGACCTGCTTTACCTTTCGGCCCCTCTGGTCCATCTTCTCCTCTGGCGCCCAACACACCAACCTCTCCCTGAACACCAGCAACAATGCACAACCATTATACTAGATTCATAACAACTGGAAAAAGTCAACTCAAACAAATGCTAATGAGTCATTATAATGATTATAATATAACTTGAATAATGAATTATGAAAGTATTTGTTACTCACCTTGTCACCCTTGAGGCCCATGTCACCCTTGAACCCAGGAAAACCATCTTCTCCCTGAAATTAGTCAGATCATTTATTTGAGTCAAATAAACCTATGCAAACTTATGTAGGTATAAACAAACAAACAAACAAATAAATATCTCACTGAAACCGATCAAACTCATATAATTTATTTGGGTAAAATAAACTTATGCAAACTTAAGTAGGTAGGTAAATAAATAAGTACATAACAAAATAAGTAACAAAAACATTTAAACAAAAATGTATTTATTTAAATGTATTTGTCATTTATTTGAGTAAAATAAACTTGCGCAAATTTATGAAGGCAGGTAAATAAATAAATAAATATCTCACTGAAATCGATCAAACTCAGTTTATTTGGTTAAAATAAACTTGCGCAAATTTATGAAGGCAGGTAAATAAATAAATAAAACTCATATAATTTATTTGGGTAAAATAAACTTGTGCAAACTTATGAGGGTAGGTAAATAACTAACTAACTAACTAACTAACTAACTAAATGTAGTAACACACACACACACACAAAAAAATGTCATTTAAAAAAAAGAATTTAAATGGAACAAAATAATATTTAAAATGAATATTTTCACGATAAATTATTATATATCATCACCCTTGAACCCAGGAAAAATATCCTCTCATTGAACTCGATCAAACTCAGATCATTTTTTTGAGTAAAATAGACTTGCAACTTGCAAACTTATGAAGGTAAATAAATAAGTAAATAAATAAATAAATGTGGTAAATAAGATTGATATAAAATTGTAATTTAATAACAGAATTTAAATGGAATGAAATAACATTTAAAATATAAAATTTTCATGGTACATGACTACGCATCATCACCCTTAAACCCAGGAAAAACATCATCTCCTTGAAATCGAACATTTATTTGGATAAAATGCTCATTTAAGTAAATAAATAAATAAATAAATAAATAAATAAATATTGTTATTATTATTAATAATAATAATAATAATAATAATAATAATAATAATTCATTATTTTATAAATTCCAAAAGTGAATATCAAAAAATACTATATAACCTATCAAGCATTTTTAATCTAATTACAAGTACTCCATAATAACACAATGGCTAAATGCTGGCATCTAGTGGCCATAGTGTAAACTGCTCATTCACGGTAGTTCAGGCTGAGAAATGAACTCGTATCTATGTTGTATGTTCATTTAACAAAGTAGTGTTCTTGTTTTAAATATTAAGCTTGAGACTTTATATTTCATACCAATAATGACACATTTTAGAAACAAAAATTCTGTATCATTGTATGAAAGAAACACTGACACTTGGTGGCCACTGCAGAGGACACAGCCTTAAGCAGATTGAGGCACAACATGGTATATACAAAACAGAACAGATTATAATTCTGCTACAATTTTTTTCTTCTTAGAGATCTCTACTGACATCCAGTCATATGTGACTTTGCATTACACCACACACCTATAACACCTGATTGAAGCCATTTTGGTGCAAATAGTCTCTAAAAATGGCCTTCTAGTTTTAGCTGTTGGCCTGTCATCTGTGTATCTCATTTTAGAAGCTGACCCAAGAGCTCAGTAATGGAGGTAAACAGAAAATTTGCTTACCTTTTCACCTTTGTGGCCCTTCAGGCCACGAACGCCCTCTGCACCCTAAACAGACAGAACAATGAATAGAGGCTCTAACGGATAAAATAAAAACACATAATTTTGATAATAAAGCAGCAATGAGATGAATGAATCAAGGCTGTTTACCTTCACGCCTCGAGGGCCGGGATAGCCAATGGAGCCCTGGGGACCTGTCTGGCCCTGTAGGAAATTAGTAAATATAATTACACAGAATCAATCAGGATTAATAGAGGGGAATTCAGTTTTAAACTTCTAAAGGAGCCACACATTAAGTGTTAATTACAGACAGAGAAATGGCTTTAATTTCACTACTGAACTTTCAGAGAGCTGCAAATTAGTGCCTTACGGGTGTTTAGCAGCTTTGCACTTGAAATGTGGTCAATAACTTGAATTTAGAGTGACAATTCATTTCTAGACAAACTAAAAATACACTCACAGCTGCTCCTTTCTCCCCGGGAGGACCCTCTTTCCCAGGATGACCCTGTGCAAAGATTACAAACAAAAGTATCTTCATTGAAAGTCTGAAAGCAATGTGAGGCAAATACAGCTGGGTATGGTTTGGAGGATTTAGTGTACACTAATATACTGTATTCGGAATATTAAAACTGCCAGTGTTATGACTATTCCAGTATCACAGGAATCTCATTTTTAGGGGTTGTGCAATATTCTGAGGTAGCAAAAAAATTGCAATTTGAAAAATAAATAAATAATATTTAAAAATGTGCATGAAATGTCATTGTGCAAAAACATATTACCAGATTTTTTTTTGTGCAAGTTAAATTCATCAAAATAAATGAAGTACAAATTACAAATTAAAGATTTTATAATATAAGATATTTCTTTCAAAAACATTACAAAATCTTACAGACCCCAAACTTTTAAACGGTAGTGTATATTTTTATTTGTGACATAAAAACACCCATTAAAATATATAATAAATGAAATAAACTAAACTAAATAAACAATTCAATTAAATGAATAAAATAAACAATTAAAAAAATAAAAAATAAAGATATTTAAAGATATTTTTAGTTATATCAATAACCAATGAAACTTAAATATTAAATAAGGAAATATATTTCCTTACAAACATATAATTTTATGCACCACAGTGGAATTTGATTTCCCATAACGCTATATTTAAAGTCTTCAAAATGGAGTCAATCCACATCAGAGTAAAAGACTGAAATCAAAGAAGTGTCTCTGTTTTTGCTCATTTTGATGTTGTGCTGGACTAATGAAAGTCCTCTGTCATGTCTGTGTTGAATTTCTTTGAACTTCAATTCAATAAATTCCACTTCCTGTCATTCCAATTCAAATTTCAACTCATGGATTGAAAGGGAGCCAACACTTATATTGTGCAAGGTAAATACATATTCCCCTCAAGCCAGAATCAACATCAAGCTGGTTACCGATGGCTAATGATGTGTGATGATGCAAAGCATTTCTGATATGAACATGGAGATTTAAAAGAGGGGAGAACTCCACTTACGGGAGGCCCATCAGCACCAGCCAGTCCATGGAGCCCCTGTTTCCCATTGGGACCCTATGAGAGAAAGAATGAAAGAGGTCAAGTGAGAAAAGAAGGAAGAAAGAGAAGCGGGAGAAGAAAAAAAAAAACACACACACACACAATTAAGGCTGCGATTACTGGTGTGCCCAAGTGATTCGCTGGGCAACTTTTATAAGCAGTTCAGCAATCCTAAAGCACTCCATTATCATCTTTTTCCTCTTGGTAAAGAAGAGATCTAATCATACGGTACGTCTGGAAACACTCCACCACTTCTGGAGTCACATTTCAGACTCTCTGGCCTCTTTCCAGCAGCCCCGACAAAATGCTTGTCTGAGAGACTAACCAATGACAGTTATGTGTGTAAGCATATCTCCTGCTTGTCGAAGCATTAGCGAGTGTTGAGATGCGTGTGTGGTTTTCCTCTAGTCAGCAGCGATCTGCAAGCAACCTACAGCTCGGAAACCGAGGAGTCTGTTGAATCGTTTATAGGGTTAGGGCAGAAAAACGCCGCCTGTAATAACAAAGACGACGGCTGCTCTCATTCACATACTCACTTTCTCTCCAGGTGGACCGATCGGGCCTTGAGGACCAGGCAGACCCTGCAAGACAAGATTTCAGAAGTCAGATAGAGGAAATCTGATAGTAAAGTTTATATTGGAAAAAGCTGTGTGAGCACCTCTCAGTCAAATCTCAGAAAGAATGTCGAACAGGATACGTTATTCGGAATGTCTGTGCATGAGTGTGTTAATATATGAGTTCTGTACTCTAGAAACACACTTCTGGAGTTTGGATGTGGATTTAGATTAACAGATCTACAAGTTTTCTCAACAACAGTACATTAAGCTCCACCTTTAACTGAAAACAAGAGAAAATTAAAAAAAAAAGCATTTAATCGCCCCGTGCAATCACTAAACCGAGTGTTTTCTTTTGCTCTGTTGACGTATTTCCAGTTGAAATAGGAATGTTGAGATATTGAAGGTTGGTTTCCCTTTTTCTTTTAAACTAGCCAAAAAGTTTTAGCCATAAAGCCTTAAAGCTATTCACCTTTTTCTTCAACGCAGAAGTAAGCCTATGGGTGAGACTTCCGGTTCATTATGTGCTACAGGGAAATAACGAGAAGAATAACGATGTGCAGTAAACAGTAAAACTGTTTGCACTACAAATCAATGTGTTCATAATTGTGACCCTAGATCACAAAACGAGTGGGTCAGTTTTTTTTAAATGAATGATTTATACATTATCTGAAAGCTGAATAAAGCTTTCCAATGATGTGTGGTTTGTTAGGACAGGACAATAATTGGCTGAGATATCACTATTTGAAAATCTGGAATCTGAGGGTGAAAATCGCCTTTAAAGTTGTCCAGATGAAGTTCTTAGCTATGCATATTACTAATCAAAAATTACGTTTTGATATATTTACGGTTGGAAATTTACAAAATATCTTCATGGAACATGATCTTTACATAATATCCTAATGATTTTTGGCGTAAAAGATGGGGAGATGTGGGAGGGACTTTCTCATTCTGGAAGCATCTGATTGGACAAAAATCTGTGTAGTTCATGAACATGAATCACATTTTTGGTCCATTTACACTATTGTTCAAAAGTTTAGGGTCACCAAGGCTGCATTTATTTGATCAAATACAGTAAATACAAAAATATTGTGAAATATTATTACAAAAATAAGTGTTTTTTTAAGTGTTAATCACTTACTTACTGACCCTATTTTTAGAACAGTAGTGCATACAGTATATCTACAAAAGATTATATGTATAGATATGTATAGACAGTGTTTAGATGACCTCAAAACTAACAGACAAAAACTAAAAGCCACAAAAATGCTGATTTCATGGAAAGTGGGAAGTAAAAGATTCTTGATTAGAAAAACACAATTAGGTTGTCAGAAAATGACAAAAGGTGATCAATCGACTGATACTTACATGTGGACCGGGGTTACCCTGTTGCCCAGGAGGTCCAGGCTCTCCTTGAGGACCCTGTTAAAACATTTAACAGAAACACTTTAGTACACAACACTATTATTATTCTTACACTTCACTGCCCCAGGGAGCCTATGACATTTTATAAAGATATGAAAAACAGTCCCAATACCTCAAACTCCAAAAATACTCCACGTGTTAAAGAACAGACACGTGAAAATTACAAATCCATCTTTTTCCATTGGCCTTCCTTCTTGAATTGCACAGCCTACTGTAATAAAATCTATTATAGCAGCTTTAAACCACTGGCAAGGAGGAAGAGACATAGAGATGGGTACGAATTTTACAGCAAACTGCGTAAGGAAGGCAGCTGTACTTATAGTGAGACCTTGAGTGAACAGAAAGCTGCTAAAATAAGATAAAGTTTTTTTGGTTTTGTTTCATTGAAATGAACTGTTTAATGAACGTAATGAGTTGAAGAAGTTGGACGAAAAGTCAAAAGTTTACACACCTTGCAGAATCTGCAAAATGTTAATTATTTTATCAAAATAAGAGGGATCATACAGAATGCCTGCTATTTTTTCTTTAGTATTGTCCTGAATACTAAATTTCACATAAAAGATGTTTACATATATTTGACCCTGTTTAAAAGCTTATATACACTTGATTCTTAATACTGTGTTGTTACCTGAATGTTCCACAGCTGTGTGTGTGTGTGTGTGTGTTTTTTTAAGTGATAGTAGTTAATGAGTCCCTTGTTTGTCCTGAACACTTAAACTGCCCGCTGTTCTTCAGAAAAGTCCTTCAGGTCCCACAAACTCTTTGGTTTTTCAGCGTTTTTGTGTATTTGCGCCCTTTCCAACAATGACTGCATGGTTTTAAGATCCATCTTTTCACACAGAGGACAACTGAGGGACTCAAATGCAACTATTACAGAAAGTTCAAACGCTCACTGATACTTCAGAAGGAAACCTGATGCATTAAGAGCCGGAATTTGAATATCAGGGTAAATTTAACTTATTTTGTAAGATATTTAACGTATCTAAAAGGCAAAATAAGAAAAAATATACACATCCTCATTCTGTTCAAAAGTTTTCACCCCCGGCTCTTAGTGCATTGTGTTTCCTTCTGGAGCATCAGTGAGCGTTTGAACCTTCTGCAATAGTTGCATACGAGTCCCTCAATTGAAAAGTCCTCAGTGTAAAAAAGATGGATCTCAAATTCATACAGTCATTGTTGGAAAGGGTTCAAATACACAAAATTGCTGAAAAACCAAAGAATCTGTGGAACCTAAAGGACTTTTCTGAAGAACAGCAGGCAGTTTGACTCATGAACAACTATCACTAAACAAAAAAACATAGCTCTGGATCATTCAGGTAACAAGACAGTATAAAGAATCACTGTATGTAAACTTTTTAACATAAATTCAGCTATTATTTTCTCTTGTGGACTATATGTAAACGTCTTTTATGTGAAATATCTTATTCAGGTCAGCAGTGTTGGGCAGTGACTAGTTACTAGTAACCTAGTTACTGTAATAATATTACTTTTTGCAGTAACTAGTAGTGTAACTACTTACTAATAAGATTTCAGTGATAATATTACAGTTACCATCAACAAAACAGCTTAGTTACTTAGTTATGTTTGATGCCTCAACCCCACTGATTTAAAATCTAACAATCAAATAATTCCAAGATTTATTTTCATTATTTTCACGACTCGCACATGCATGTGATGTCCCCAGTGCAGCAGACAAGCTTGGATGATGAAAAGCTTACATTCAGCAGATAGAAATATTGTATTATATTGATTTTGTCAGGAAAAAAGATGATCTGAACACTGTTGTGTAAATTGTGGCTTTACTTCACTCTGGCATTACATCCCACTCACATCCCTTTGATCAGCATGTGGTACAATATATTATTATAATTAAAAACCTTTTTTGGAAAATTAAACAGTTTCTTACAAACTTATGTGATTTGACAAAATACATAATGAAATATAATCGTATATGGGTAACGGAGAAATTAGAATTAGCTTCAAGCTACACATGACACTTCTACTTGAATGTCACTATCAGTCACTACTGAGTGTTTGTAATAACTTCTGACTGCGATCCATTGTGAATTTTGGTCAGAAGATGAGGCAGAAATATGTTATTAGTAAAATTCTAGAAGAATTTTATGTGGAAAGAAAAAGTAATGTAACTAGTAGTGTAACTAATTACTGTTGCCAGAAAGTAATAAGTAAAATAACAACATTACTTTTGAAAGGAGTAACTAGTAATGAGTAATATATTACATTCTTTGAGTAACCAGCCCAAAACTGCAGGTCAGTACTAAATAAAAACAACATGCATTTTGTATGATCCCTCTTATTTTGGTAAATAATTAACATTTTGCAGATTTTGCAAGGTACATGTAAACTTTTGACTTCAACTGTATTTATTTTATTTTTTAATCAGTCAGTCTCATGGACCAAACTGAATCCCTCAAAGACCATAAATTGTGAACAAATGTCTTAGAAACTAACAGAATCATGGTGAACACATTGTACGCCTACATGAATCCACTTCCTGTTTGGCATATTTTAGTGGCAGACATGCCTTCTTAATTTCAGCACTTCCAGGTCAAAGATCACCCCCCTGCTGCCACAGTAACAGTGACGTTAGCTCTCTCCTGCCAGGCCTACTGTGTTTCTCTTATCTAATAGCCTTACTTAGATGTGACCTTTGCTTGGGACAACAGATATGTTACAGAGAGGTCATAGGTTGTCATTTAAGGCCAGTTAATCAGGAAACCCCTTCATGGGGCCTAGAGACCAGAAGAGGCTCTCTTCTGTAATAAGCGCACTATTAAAGCAGGGGAGAGAAAATCCTTACCATATTTCCCTTAGGGCCAGATGGTCCATCCAATCCAGGAAGACCCTGAAAGTGTATAAAACAGAAGTGTCTAGCTGTGAGTTTCATGATATTTGGATGGTTGTACATAAGCAAGTGTTGTGTTTATGGTACATACACGCTGTCCAGGGGTACCAGCAGAACCTCTAGGGCCCAGCAGTCCTCTCGGACCCTGGTAATCAATAAAAGAAACATGCCATGAGAATTATTTAGACAGCCAAGTGGTCATCAGACCAAAGACCCACTAGCAGATATTGCTATGGAGCTTGGACCCACTATAACAAATGTGATGTATTCTGAGTTACAACAAGTACCATATACTTTTATAAGAGAATTGCCAAAACTGTCTATGATGAGCAGCCAAAAAAACAAACTAAATTGAAGGCCGTAGACTAAGAGTAAATGTTACATTATATCCAACAATATTACATTAAAATTGACATTTTTAATAATGAATTCACTTATATTCTTTCCAAAAAAGAAGAAGAAAGAAAGAAAGAAAAACTGCATGGCAGGACAAATCAAAAGGCATCAGGGACCAGCTTTGGGCCACAGGCCCTGGTTTATGTATGGTATTGGTATATATCCTAATTTATATATTTTACAATGATGATTACACTACGTCTTTAAAATATTATCATTAATGATGAGTCATATAACATTAAACATTACATTATTATTTTTTGTGGAAGGGACCAGAGACGGTTAAGTATTTTTATTCCGCTGCTGTGTGTCTGTACTTTATCAGAGTGTTTTTCTTTAGAAAACTTCACTTCACAACATTCCAAAGCATAATATTGTACTTTTTTTACTGCACTACGTTTCATATTAAGTAGCATACTTAAATACATTAGAAATCTAGTACTCAAGTAAAAGTAATAAAGGTTACTCTGTAAAAAGTACTACATTTTTAATGTTTGTATAATGTAATGTTTTAAAGGTAAAAAACAAAACAAAAACAAACAAAACAACAACAAAACTTTTATTTACGAAATGTAGTGAAGTAAAAGTTTTTCAAAGAAAAACACTCTTTTTACACTTTTTAAATTCATTTGAGTAAAGTAAAAATACTTCTCACTGTCCACCTCTGGAAGGGACAACAAAACATTTAGCTGCACTTTAGCTGTGACTGAAATTAGCTCAATATTTTATTTTCGTTTAATGGAAATTTATTTTATTCGTTCACTAAAATTAGCTTGAATACTAGCCTTGTAGTTACATTGTATAACAGTCACATTTTTCAAAAGTATGTCTACTTTGTAACCTGGACTGATTAACCCTCTGGGGTCCGAGGTGATTTTGGGGATTTTGGAGGTAAACCCAGAGGTTTGCTACATCAACTGTGGGACTCGGTCCAATTGGATTCTACATCTTCAGGGCTGATTCTGTTGTTTGTTAGATCTCTGCTGATGGACTATTTAGTCAAAGAGTGAGTAAAATATGTGAGACCATCAGCGTGTCGTGAGAAACAGAGAAAGAAAGAGGTCTGGAGAAAATAGAAAACTGCAGCACTCCTTTCTTGTACAGAGTCAACAAATAGCAACAATGAGAAACAAATACTGAGATTTGAGGTGGAAAGAGCAGGGTGGAGCGTGAAGAGTGATTATAGTGGGCAGTCATGGTCTTTTAGGCATAAAGTAAAGTTAATAACCCTCACGTTCTGTCTTGAGAGCATTGAGGCCCATTTGAATTTGAACTCAAAAACATACTTAATGTCGAAGTATCAAATTGATACTTCCCTTTTCCTAATTAGATTATACACTAAATTTAATACACATCTTCAGTGAAAAGGTCACATTACTTGTGGTTTGGTCTCAGAGACCTCTGGTATTATGCACAATTGTTTAAAAGTTTGGAATCTATACTATTTCATAAGTCTGTGCCTACACTGCGATACAAAAGAGGGTTAAAGCTTCAAACAATATGTCTTCTAAGCTTTGAATAGATCACATAAAAAAGGGAAAATATGACAAAGTGAATACAAAATGCACATGGAGATGCTTACACTTTCTCCTGGCATTCCTCTCTGTCCAATCTCACCATCCTCGCCCTGTAGACAAGAGCACAAACACGCTTACCAATGTGTTTGCAGACACCCATGCAAGTACATATGAATCAAAATAGGACATTAATGTGTCACTTGGACAAACGCACCCTTGGTCCGTCCTCTCCTGGAGGGCCTGGTGGGCCAATGGGACCTGCCTCACCCTAAAAGAAAACGAAAGAGATGAAATGACAGAGGGTGGAAAAAGAGTAAATATATTATTACCATCCCTGCCTGCCTGCCTGTTTTTGGCTCTGTGCATTGTTAGGGCCAATGACCACTATTTATAAGACTGCATCCCTATAAGAAGAGGCTATAACATAGCGGGGCCTGTAATTACCCAGGGCAGGATTAGGAAGACAGCACTTTGGCTGGAAATATACACAGCTCCCTGTGATCTTCGGGCCTCTTTCACTATACTGGCCTAGGCCAAGCAAGCCACACTCTGCTGTGCCTAGCGAAGGCAGCTTTCGTTTGCCAGAGAAACGCAAGCACGCCAAACAACCCCCATAGCCTCTATAACGAGGTTAACTACTTTTGCCACTATGACTGTCAGCACGCTAAACAAAACGTACAGCGGCAGACATGTAACATTATAAAAATACCCTCGGTCTTGGCAGGAGCCGACAAGAAGCTAGATTTCTGTAGGAAAACTGCCGCTGAGGAATAAAATGAAACCAGGCAACAATTGTTCCCATAATCATAAAGTGCTGTTCGAGACAAGCTGGAAGTTTGATAATTGAGCATTAAAAAGACATTTTTCTCATGGGTGGTGGTCAGGGCTTGCGTTCTGCTGTCTAAAACAATTCGGTTTCATTTCCAGTATTACAACAATGGTGAGAAACCAAAGCAGTTTTCTTAAGAATAGTTCAGCACTTACCCTATGTCCCTTCTCACCAGGTAGACCAGGAAGCCCATCAAATCCTCGGTCTCCCTGTAAGACAGAAATAATAATGATAATAAATAATTTTGTAACAATTTAAATGCATTTACTACATTCAGTCTTACTTATTTCTGTAGTGCATTGTCCTTAAATCTAGGGCTGTGCACTGATTTAAAAACTAAATAAAATAAAATCTAACAAAGTATTCGAAGAGTTCATTTGCAAAAAAAAAAACAGATAACTCCATTTTTAACAATTTTCAAAAATCATGTTTTTTTTTTTTTTATTGAACATTCAAATGAATCTCAATCAAACTGCAGTTGGATTATTTTGATTAAGTAAGAATAACTTAAAAAAATACAGCTAACTGACACAATAAAAATATAAAACCATGATAACATAATAAAAAACACGATTTTTGAAAATAAAAAAAAATATATCTGTTTTCGCAAATAAACTCTTCATTTTTTTCTTAATTTGACCTAAAAATAATTTGTAGCCACAAATATCATTTATTTACTACAAATATAATTACACAATAAATTGTCAAATTAGTGTTAAAGAATTATTTATAATTTTAAAAATATATTTTGTGGCATATTCTAACTAAGTACTATCATAATATATTATAGATATGAAAAACAATATTTTTTTAAAAAATAAGCATTTATAGCTATTTTTAGGCCTAAACTTCTAATATTATTATACCAATGTTTATGTTTATCATTTCCCAATGTAATTTTGACGTACAATTTCCATGGTAATGCAATGTCTGATTTTAAAATGGTTTTCGAAGGATGAATTTTGAGATTTTAAATTTTCAGTTGATATATAATTTCTTAAGATTTCTACTGCGTGATAGGGAAAAAGGCAACGACGAAAGTCTTTTTGTGACAAAGGTCAAAACTCCTGTTATGATGTAGATTTTTGAGGTAGACTCTTGTCATAAATTAGTCTATTACTTTTCCTAAATAATTTGAAACACAAAACAGTGGTAAAATATCTATTTAAGAGTCTTAGACCTTCCCAGCGATGTATAGTTTGTAATGATTCGATTTATTTGTAATATGGTGAAGTAAACTTAGGTGTCCCAGAGTGGATGGTGACAGTTAAAGGGTTAACTTAAATATTTAAATAAACTTCCTTAAATTAACAATTGTCACATAATTCTATTAAATCAAATAAACAGTGAAAATGTATGCTGCATTAATTGCATTATTGTATTAATTAACTGCATTAATTGCATTAACTGTATTTTTATTAACTAACATTAACACAGATTAATAAATAGTGTAATAAATGTATTGTTCATTGTTCATTCATGTTAGTTAATACATTAACTAATGTTAACAAAAGACACCTTATTGTGAAGTGTTACTAATTATTTTTAACTGGTAGACAGGAACTCATTCATTCAAAAATCAGTAATTATATGAGACAGACACACAGTAGCAAAAACTCCTCACTTGCTTTAAATACAGAAGTAGTTGTTCTATAACCACAATCAGTGCTAAGTGTGTGAAAGTGGAGGTTCTGAGTCAGTGATGATTTTACCTTGGCTCCTGATTCTCCAGGAATTCCTCTGGCTCCATCGGCTCCATTTCGGCCCTGTAAAACCAGGTCGCATCATCAGCCTGATGCTATGTGCTACGAGCAGGTTAATGTGCTTAACATATGTTTCAAACAACTGCAGAATCGATGTGAGACAGGAGCTGACGTGAAGCGAGCGAGTTCACACAACCTAAATAAGGTGTGTTGAGTCTACAGCACGTTTGGGGATTGAGTTATTGTGGCAATTCGACTCATTTATAACAAAACTGTGAATAAACTGTGTCAAAGGAGAATCTGAGAAACGTTTGGCATTAGAACTGGCAGATGTGAAATCTGAATCCAACAGACATGTGTCATTCAGCAGGTAAATTCAGGTCAAAGCTAATAGACACAGACAGTTGCATGGAAAATCTGGTGCGCGGTTGGAAAGTGAACAGTGGGCTCTTGCGTAGAGCCTTTCAGGTTGACTTTGCCAGAGTACTTCAGCAGCAGTGTTGCAGATGTATTATGTATGTCATCTTTTTCATGCCACAATTAAACACTACCAACAGCAGATTTTTCCTGTTCTTACCCTTTTGCCTGATTTTCCAGGTGATCCAGTAGGGCCTTGAAGTCCTCTTGGTCCCTTAAAAACACAAAACATTCTGTAATGGAAGCGTACTGCTAAATGACAAGTGAAAAGCAGTGTTGAAAATTACGTAAAAGTCATTTTTTTGGAGACAGAAAGAGAGGAACAGGATTGGGAAAGGTCCACGAGCCGGGATTCGAACTCGGGACACCCGTAGCATAACAGCACTATGTCGGCACGCTGCCACGAGGCAATCGGCGCAGACAAATAAAAGTTATTGCGACGTTTTATGTGAAGTAACACTTAGTACTTCTTCCTCCCCGTCAGCTGACTGAGACTCTCTCTGCTCCAGAGTACAAGCACATATGTTTTTTTTACATTAGAAACTGCTGTTTTATAGTGAATGAGTGTTTATTCCTCCAACATATTTTACATTAAACTGCACATAAGCTATACCATGAAAAGAAGCATGCTAATTGTTATGACAGCGTTAAAGTTTATGACCGCTGCACCTGTGGGCTCCAAGGCAGAGAAAATTTTTGACGCAAGACTCCAATTCTGTTCATTTACCCGCAGCAAATAATGAATTCCACTTTGCATTCTTTCTGGTATTTAAAAGCAGCCTTTTTAGAAACATAATTTCAGGGTGGGCCTAAAGAAAACATAGTCATTTATAAGCATGACACACATTTATACCTACAATATCTCCTTCACTGTAACATGCCTTAAAGGGAACCCTGGGTATTAGGACTTGTATGGCTTAATATAAATGATTAATGTAAATGATGTCTCTTACCTAAATATGTAGTAGAAAATCTACAAAAGATTTATGTTGTTTAAAAAAAAACAAAAAACACATATTTTGGACTATGGGGGGCGCCATTATTTCGATGATGTAAAATGGTTGCACTCTGTAAGCTACTGGCGCTACCTATTGCTATTTTTATCACAACACAACTTGGAAAATAAAATAATGACATGATGCCACATTGTGCGGCTTTGGGTTGTAATTTTCAGTCGAAGGGCAACAAGAGAAGGGATGTAAGTCTTCCCTGCTTTCCTAGTGATAAGAAGAGGAGAAAAGAATGGGAGGAATGCTTGTGGAAGAATGAAACTTCCTAAAGACGCCTTCAAGGCTTTTAGTCGACTTTTAGCTTGCAAACGGCAGAGACAAGAAACGCTAGATGCCATCTTGGCAGGATGTAAACATGTTAACACTTGTCATGACACCGCAGCCACTGAAGGAGTTTCTCAGCATAGATTTCACTCGATATCGGGGGGCGTTTAGACTCCTTGTGGGGAAAACTGAAGGTACGGCATTTGGTTTAAGCCTAGGCTTATATCCATTGCCACCTGTGAGCTCTTTCAATAGCTGTGGTCATCATATCAGTATTTTATTTTCCAAGTTGTGTTGTGGTAAAAAAAGCAAACGCCAGTAGTTGCACACCATTTTATATCATTAAAATAATGGTGCCCACCACAGTCCAAAATATGTTTAAAACAATGTGGATTTTTAAAATACTACATACTACATATCTTAGTAAGAGACATCATTTAGGTTATATTAAGCCAAGTCTTAATACACATGGTTCCCTTTATATGAATAGTTCATTCGAAAATGAAAAGTCTGAAATTTCATTTTTGGGTGAACTATGTCTTTAAATATATATTTAATCACCTCAACTCTGCAGTCTTCAATTTATCAACAAAAACTTTAAATAAACAGAAAAGTAGTGCGATTACGTGACTTCTAATAACACATTAAGACAAAGGATTTATAGGATTATAATTAGGACTGAAGCTGTTAAAACAGGTTGTTAAAGTGTAAAGAGAAATAGTCACCTGTGGTCCAGGATCTCCACTTTCCCCTTTAGCACCAGGTGCACCAGGACCACCCTGAAACACACACATACGCAGATGAGTTTTACGTCTCTAAACACCAATATCATATGCGTGGAGCTGTGTTTGGGTCACACGCTGGCTATCCAAACACATTCCTCTGCCATTGCTGTAAAGGGCATTTGATTTGGAGGCAGCTGTGGAAAAGAATGAGAGAAATTCTAGTGGCATTCTTAGTATGATTCATCTCAAGAGGACAAAATACAGAAACACGAAAATGACAAAAGAAATCTGAGCAGGGAGGGTGAAAATAAACAGCACACAGCCTGAAAGCACATCAGCACCGAAGAACTGTTCATTTTCTGGCCATAAATCATTGCAAGATGAATGTAACACATGTTCCTATCAGTGTTTGTGTGATGTCAACTGGAGGAAGTTCAAAAAGAAGACACGGGAAAAGAAAAGAGACATTCATGAAGGTAAATCTCGGATGCATGTGGCTTTTTGATCATGTTTATCTTCTGTGCTCCTCATATTCAATAAATAAATAAATACATGCATAAATAAATTAAAAACTAATTATTTAAAATGAACAAGCATCACAATTCCTGAACTTTTTGTAAACAATCTAATTTTCGTTGTGTGCAATATTTAGGTTTGTAAAGCTGTTTATTTAATTGTATTCATTTACAATTAAATTATTTATGTTTTCCCTCAGACTGTTGAGAAACTGATGAACAATAAAAGCAACTGATAAAAACTTTATTTTTTTAATCTAACATCATGGTAACACTTTACAGTACAGTTCATTAGTTAACATCAGTTAACTACTTTAGTTAACATGAACTAAGAATGAACACTACTTCTACAGCATGTTAATATTAGTTAATGTTAATTTAAGCATTTACTAATGCATTATTAAAATCAAAAGTGGTGTTTGTTAACATTAGTTAATGCACTGTGAACTAACATGAACAAAAATGAACGACTATATTTTGATTAACATTAACAAAGAATAATAGTGTAATAAATGCATTGCTCATTGTTCGGTCATGTTAGTTAATACATTGTCTAATGTAAACAAATGACTCCTTATTGTAAAGTGTTACCAACATCATCTCTCTTCAACCTCTTCAAAATAAATGTATTTTGCTTTATATTAACATAAGTGACCCTGGATCACAAAAGCAGTCATAAGATTTATATATCTGAATAAATAAGCTTCCCACTGATGTGTGGTTTATTAGGATAGTACAGTATTTGAATTTTCTAAAATCTGGAATCTGAGGGTGCAGAAAAATCAAAATATTGAGAAAATCGCCAAAGTTGTCCAAATAAAGTTCTTGGCGATGCATATTAATAATCAAAAATTAAGTTTTGATATATTTACAATAGGAAATTTACAAAATATCTTCATGGAACATGATCTTTACTTAATATCCTAAAGATATTTGGCATAAAATATTTTTTTTTTTTTTGAACCATACAATGTATTTTTGGCTATTGCTACAAATATACCAGTGCAACTTATGACTGGTCCGAGGCCACATATATTTATTTCTAGGTGCATTACAATATAATTAAAAATGTTGGGTAAAAAGCTACAATTTCTAAAAATGTATTCAAAATATGAATTCAATGTGGTAGTAATAGAATTTAGTAACATAGTTTTGTTGAAAAAGAATAATTTCATTTAGTTGTTTTCTAAAAATTAAATACCGAACTATTTTATTTTTTAAGTCCATGTCAGTTAGAGATTTGACACTCACCACTGGGCCGGACCGTCCCGTCAATCCCATTGGACCAGGTGGTCCCCTCATAGTCAACTGCAGCGACAAAGCAAACGGTCAAAAAGTTGCAAACGTGACATTAACTGCAGTAGAGTACATAAGTTGAGTTACTGGCAATTGGTACATTTCCATGTACCATACAGTGTTATGAGAACTATAAACCTGTCTTGGTTTTAACAGTCCCTTTAAAATTGCTCATATACATTCTCTGCACGTTTCAGCCAAAAAAAAAATCATTCAGGGCAACACGAGCAAGGGTACACACCCGGGCCTGGGCGAGGATGGCTTGGGCCTGAGCTTCTTGCGCCGTCACCACTGGACCTTTTGAAGCTTCTCCACCAGCGCGGAACTGTCAGAGAAACAACCAGAAATCGCAAGTTTATTTCAGTACATTTACTGCACGCTGAAATTTAGAGGGGCCACCGGAGTCACTACAGCACAGAGTGGCCTCAACGGTCTTGTCATTATAGGTTTGCATCTGGGCTGCAAAGTGCCAGTTTGTGTAGAATTAAAGTAGACATTAAAGAAGACTGTTGGGTGTAGCGGGTGCAATGGGGTTACAGGGTGGGGTTCGGGCTTTTCGCAGCTGTAACAATTCATAACCTACTTGGACGTTTACAATGATAGTCATTTGTCCGATGTTAGAGGAAGTGGTCATTTGCAGCTGATTTTGAGATAAGTTCGGTGGTTGCGGGCTGGAAAAGCTAGTCCTTAATCAGAATCATTGGAAATGTACGGATTGAACGTGCTTACCGGCAACATGAGGATGGTGCCAGACGGCCCCGGAGCTCCATCTGCACCTGGCAAACCAGGACGACCAGGAGGACCCTGAGAGAAGAAGAGAGAAGGAGAAAAGAGGGAGGGAGAACAGAAGGAAATGAGGCATAATGCGTGTGGGAAACCGGCTGTACAAAAAAAGAAAACTATAGGCATGGAAAGAGACTGTTTCTCTAAAGTTTAAAATACACCAATCCGCTCACGAGCAAAGGAAAAATCATGTAGGATCGTTTTAAATTGTCGGTTAGGTAACCCAAGTAAACTCAAAATCCCTAAACGGTTCGCCAAAACAAAAGCTTGACTAAAATGTTTAGAGAAAAATGCTGTGGCGCTTTCGCAAATTGCATCTAAACTGCAGGAGATTTCCACAGAGTTCCTCACACCCGAAATCAAAAATAGCTAATGTGCTAAAGCCCAGTCATTATCCCATAATAATACACTTAGGTTTATTTCGTGTTATATTTATACTGAGGTTTATGTATGTTTTGTCTTGTTTATAGTTCCTTTCACTGCTCTGTTTATTTGTGTGTGTGCTCGTAATGAAACTGACACCCCACAAGAAAAGCAAGAGGACTAAAACGCAAGCACACATATGATGGAATGCTGCTAGAGTAGTTTTGCGAAGAGATCTCTTTAGCAGGCATGTCACGCTCCTCTTGTAGACGGCTCACTTTAAATTGTTCCCATATGTCGGTGTAATTGTGTGAGTGCGTACGTGTGTTTTGAGGCTGGGCAAACGCCCTTTCTATGTAAAATATACATTGACGCGTAGCGCACAAGTGCTTCTGTATTTAAATCAGGGAGGATGTGATGTGTAAAAGGGTCAGGCTATCAAGGGAATTGTCCATCGTTGCTAATTAAGCATTTTGGGCTAGAGTTTGGCTTCATACGAAGAACTAATGGACATCAAAGCGAGTGGGAAATCACTTCCCCTCAGACAAAAAGCCCTTTGTGCTGGAAGACGTAGGTCAATGATGGTGGGTGTGCTGTCTGATTCCCAGAATGCACTGCAAAGGTTAACTCTGCGGGAGTTGAAGAAGATGAAGATGCCAAGCTGCACCGCCGTAAAAACAGGAAAAAAGTCCAGATGTTTGTTTGTATGTTGGACAGCTTTCTCTGTGCAATAATCAACAGAGCGCATTAACAATCCTGAAAAATGGTGCGAACAGCAACGGGCATAAGGATACATGGGAGAATGAGTATGTGTTAATGTGTATGAGAGGTTGTAAGGTCTGCTGCTCCTCTGGAAGTGTTATTAGAGTGTGGATTTATAGGCAGATCCGGTTTCAACGTGGCCTCCCAGGTCTCTGTAATACGTGCACATCTGCTCACTCACATAGTTACGACATGCTGCTAGTCATTAGCTTATTCTCTCTGTGTTTTAAACAATGTAAATGTTACCATTGTCTTTATGTGGATGTCAGAAACTACCTGCTCCTCTAGTAAAGCGAGAAAGGGATTGTGTTCTGATAAGGCTACTGTTACCTATGACTGGTGTAT
This sequence comes from Labeo calbasu, assembly GCA_019740295.1. NCBI lineage: Eukaryota > Metazoa > Chordata > Actinopteri > Cypriniformes > Cyprinidae > Labeo > Labeo calbasu. The sequence continues at coordinate 6,491 of JAHKKF010513968.1, read as the reverse complement.
CTACAACAAATAGGATTATGAGATAGTAAATTACTTAGATGAGGGATGATTTTCAAGAAAAAGTCAACTTACTCTCTCACCCGGATCTCCGTGGAGGCCCGGGGAGCCTTGTATACCTGGAGTGCCGGGGAGACCCTGAAAAAAAAGAAATGCTCACACCAACTCTATTCTGACATTTTCCATAAAGGTGTTTTTTCCTGTGGAGTTTCTCAAAGAGTGCGGAAGAAGGTGATACTCACGGCGGGCCCTGGTGGTCCTGGGGGTCCCTCTACAAGCATCCCCTGATAAGAATTGAAAGAGAGAGAGGAAGAAAAATATGAGTACGGTAGCATGCTGGGCAGACCGTAAATCTCACAGTATGAGCAGCACCGAAATAAAAAGAAAATCAGAGAGGAATGAAGAAGAACCCAGTAGATGTGGTTCATTTAGTCCAACCGAACCAATCGCCTTTTTCCACTATTCAAGAAAAGTGAATAATGAAACTGCTGTCAAAATCAGATGAATAATATGTTGACATTTGAAAGCATTAATGTAAGAATCTTTTTTCCTGGACTGCTACCATCTTCCCTTTTCTGTACAACTGTACAACGAATAATTACATGGGAGATATGACCACATTTGGCATATTGACAGATTTAAAATGTAGGTATTTGTTACACTGATTTTTACATTTATATTTATATATATATATTAATAAAATAATCAACATTTCAGAATTTAATTTCTCTTATGTGACACTGAAAATTCTTCTTTCAAAAGCTTTGCCATCAAAGGAACAAATTAGTTTAAAATATATTAAAGTATAAAAAGTTTTTTTAAATTGTAATAACATTTTACAACATTAATGATTTTACTGTATTTCTGATCAAATTAATTCAGCTTTGGTGAGCATAAGACACTTTCAAAAACATTGCAAAAAACATTCTGAACTGAAATACTATTGAAGGGAAAAAAATGATGCATTATTAGTAGTTGCATTTCATTTGGTACTTGTAAAGACTTCATGCAGAGTTTACCTACCGGCTCAATGACTGCAGGTTCACCTTTTTGCCCCTTCTCCCCACCATAGCCACCACCAACCTACAACAGAGTCAAAACAAACAGTGATTTAATGACAGAGGAAGTACTACTCCTGTAGACCAAACAACTGTAAAACAGTACATTAAACACTAAACCTAATGCCCAGAATGGACTCTATAACTCTATAAAGCTAAGTGGTGAACATGTTCAGTGATTACTGTGAGGATGATTAGAAATGAAACATGAACTCCATCTTTTCCTACAATGTCTACTTGTAAGACCCACAGGGAACGTCACTTGACAATATTTATACAGTCCTTTAACACAAGTATTAAATTCAGCCCATTAGTGTGTCCATGTGTGTTTTTTGTGTTTGTGGACCAGGATGATATATCTCTCCAGGAATGAAGAAAAGGAGCACAAACCCACTGTGGTAAGTGTCTGTGTGAATGAGTACGTGTGTTGAACTGTGAAAAGAAGTCTCGAGTTATAACAGATCAACACTGCAATCACACAGCTAGCATTTCATTTCCTGTCGCCCACACACCACAAGCAGACCAGCTACAATTGAGAGACTTTCATGTGCTGCTGTGTCAGCATGACATACTGAAACATAATAAGGTAAATGGACATTATCCCTAGTAATTAGGAGCATTAGAATTACATTAATGTGGTTGCAATGAAAAAAACATGCTTGTCAACTTACATTGCTCTCCGTAAACTCTGTTTCAGCTGGTCGGCCCGGTCCAATCTCGCTCTCGTAGGTCGTTCCGGTGGGTTTAGCTCCATTAGTATTGTAGTCGTAGAACGAATCCTCATAAACACTGGGGTCTATCTCTTTTGCATCATATTCGCTAATGTCGTATTCCTTAAAATCCTGGTTTTCTGCGCCATTCGTGTGTTTGGACTCCACAATATCCACATTCTCATTGGTGGCAATGGTGGAATCCACACCAACTTCTTCTATCCCTGTAATGTAGTCATCTACGATTTCCTCTTTTGGCGATGGATTCTGCTCAGCACCGGGAGGCAGGAGGTCAGTGAATGAAGAGAACAGGGTGGTTAGTCAGTGCAGACATCTAATCAAATTAATGACTTAATTTAATGAAGCTCTATAAGTAAAATAATTGCACTAGCAAAGCATAATTCTAAATGGGATCATTTTAGAAAGAACAGTGTCTAATTGGTCTAATTTCTTTTTAATCATGTAATAATATGCATCAAATTAGAGAACAACCTATAATTTCCAAAATATTAAGGTCACTGCTTGCTTAGTACCATTTGAAGTTATCCTGACAGGAGTAGAAGGGCGGTTTTTAAGCATATTTCATTAATTCATTGTATTTTGAAGCATAGTATAAAAACTGAAATGATGTATTTGAAAAAGAACACTGATCAAAATTACAGATACTCCAAGTTATTGTTGTTAATCTGGCACCTGGTGCTAAGTTCTTTAATTATATGATGAACTCTACTTAACTGGCAGTATTTTTCCAATTTTCACTCAGATTGCAAGATGGCGGGCAGCTCTAAGGTGACTAAAACCCTGTGGCAAGAGGTTGTCTGGAAAAAGTCAAAGGGATGACCCTCTCAGCCACTCCAAGAGAAGTGGGTCGTTCCAAATTTGTGATTTCTCGAATATTGCAGCTTTACAATCACACTAATTCATTCAAGTCCCCCCAAAAAGGCTGGTCATCCACATAAGAAAATGCACAAGAGGACATGATAATGCAGAGACTCTCAATGGGGAATGGGTTCAGCCCTGCAGCTGGAACTGCTTGCCAGTTCAGTGCTGAACAGGGTAAGGATCAGTCTCAGAATATTAAAGTCAGACTAAAAGCGCACTCTGCAGCGACCCAGCCTGTCATCAGCAGAGAGAATCAAAAGGCTAAGCTCACCTTTGCTGAGGAACATACTGTGTGGAGAGAGGAGAACTAGTCCAAAGTTCATTTTAGTGATAAAAGCAAGTTTAAATTTATTTGAGTCTGATGGTAAACATCTTGTTCTATGTCAAACTAGTGAAATACTGAACCCTAAGTGCATAAAAAAGTCAGTAAAAGGTGGAGAAGGAAGTCCCATTGTTTGAGGGATGTTTTCTGTAGCAGGAGTTGGGCCTCTTATACAGATACATGGCAGGGTGAATGCAAATGTCTATCAGAACCTCCTTCAGCAACATGCAATTCAAGCCTCTCTCAATCAGCCTGCAATTCTTATGCAAGACAATCCTCCCTGTCGCAATGCAAAACAGGTAAAGCAGCTCCTCGAAGCTAAAAAACACTGCAATAATGAAATGGCTAGGCCAGTGTCCTGATCATATTCCAATTGAAAATCAAGAAGAATGGACCAACATCACACCAGCACACTCTACACTTTCTACTTTCTGACGGTTGTAACCCTCCAAAATTTTAGCTGTAATCTTCTTTCGTGCTACAGTGGTTACTGTTCTCTAATTTTGATCACTGTGTTTTCCACAAAATATATATATATATATATATATATATATACACATACATACACATGTGACAAATAATATTCAATATTTTTACCTTTGCAGTGAATAGAAACTAAAGCTTATCATAAAATGATTTTCCAGAAATCAGAATCATTTTGGTTAATAAAAATGACAAACCACAACAACCTTCCATGTAATAACGCTGCACTGGTGTCTCATCTCACTCTGTACATCTTGTGCTTTCCAGTTTTTTTTTTTTTTTCTTTTACTGGAAAACTGTTTTGACTTTAAGTCTGACAGCTTTCCTCACCCCAGGGCATTTATGCAGTGAACAAAAGTAATTAACATTTCTCTGGTTAATCCCAGCCTTTGTATTGTATACCAGGAGTGCTTTAGAAGGCCGCGTCAGCCCATGTAGGTGTATCATTTGAAGCAGACGTTTGGCCATTGCAAACGCAAGACATGCTGTTCCAGTTAAAGCTGGATGTTCCTCATTCAGACTTCATTTGTGCAATGTCTTAGAACAGACTGTGACAGAATCATCAAACTTTTGAAATAACATAAATAAGGAAAATGCAATGATTTCACTGCTTTCAGCTGAACGTAAACCGTTAAATGGAATAGTGGTTTTTATTTGACATTTACCCATAAAAATCAGGTACAACAGCTGAGTAAAGAAAAACCACCTCAAGTAGAGTTGCCACCTCAAATGTAGATGATTTACTACTTTTCTCTCCTTGCTTAGTAATAAACATGATCCAAAATACAGCAATTATTTACATTTATCAGAATATGAGGTGAAAAATTATACTTTTCTAAAGCCAAAACTGATTTTATTTATCAGCTTTACCAAAAGCAGCCATTTGAACAGAAACCTACTTAAAATGAAACTAGGTGCAGGCAGATCTTTACCTCATTGGCTGAAATGGAAACAGAAGGGGCTTCAGTGCCATAGTCCTGCTCAACATAGTAGTCTCCAGTGTCAGCAGTGCTGGGCTACGAGTAAACGTCACAAGAGATTCAAATCACTCAGAATTAAGATATGTGAACGTTAACTGCTTATTTAGCTGTTTATATCCGAATTTGAAATTCAAGTAAAAGTAGGATTTGGCAAGTAAATAATAGCTTTCTGGTAAACTTCAACAGATTGTTTAAAATCACTCTGAAAGAAATCAAACTGTCTACAAATTGAAAAAAAACAACAACAACAACAAAAAAAAACATCTATCATCAAAAATATGATATAGGACACTCATTTGCACTAATATGCCAAGAAAAGAAAAATAGCTACATTTATTTTGTCTCTCTATGACAGCGGGATTATTTCTTGGTAAACACAATATGAAATACATTTTCATGGTCAATAAATTTTCTCAAAATCTGCAAAAAGTTACATTTGGACCCTGTATTTCAGTGAAAGTGATGGCATATGAGGAGAGAGCAACGCAAAGTGACTGAGAGCAACAGAACAGCGGAGCGTGAGAGTCAAGGTAATAAATCAGAGACCACACAGTGTGGAAGTGGGCGGGCTGAAGAAAATCCCACAGTGACTGACATGCACCTGGACCAAACAGATGAGCAAGAATGTTTACCTTGGTCTCAGTACCGACGTTGCCAGTGGGATTTTCAGTGGCAGTCACTTCTTCTGTGTAGTCATAGAACTCATTGTAATCTGTGTATTCAGTATTGTACTGAGAGAGAGAGATGGATGCATGTTAGTAAGAAAGACTTGAACTCAAAGCCTTTATATACAGTATAGAATCTTCAAAACACATTTAAACACTTTTTGAATATCAGATATCAAATGTGAAAACTTAATAGATAAAATATCAAACCAACTGTATCTATTTTTTTTTTTTATTTTTAGTAGACATAATTTTGAACACTATATCTACTGTTTAGTCATTTTAAACCTGACAAACTTCTCTTTTTTGGCTTGAAAAATGTTAGTATGTTTCTTTTCTTTTTTTTTTAATAAACAACCCTTGATTTGACATTTTGTTAAATATTGTAACAACGTTCATACATATATAAGTGTTCAACAAACTTAAGAAATTAAATCATGCAAAATCCACAGTTGACATGATGAGTAATTAGCAAACTACAAAACCCTTTTGTAGAACAAATGTTTGAGAACAATAATTTCTTTGACCTTCCCATTCATGTAGACCATCAAATCAGTAATGTCAAAAGGATTTGGTGTTTTACATGACATTTTAAAGAGTAAGTTATTTGTCTAGCTATTGTATCATTTAAGAGACTTTTTTTTTCATTCAAAGCATTTTATGGTACAAAAGCACTAAATGTAATGCGTTAAATACTTTGAGCCCAACTGGGCCTTATTCATGAAACAAGAGCAGAATGAATTTCTCTGTAAATCCATTCATATGTATCCAATCACACTCAGTTTAGTAATTGGAATACAAATCATGTTTCATGGATAAGGTCCAAGGATGAAGTTCTCTATCGTTTAAAGGAACACTCCACTTTTTTTGAAAATAGGTTCATTTTCCAACTCCTCTAGAGTTAAACAGTTGAGTTTTATCGTTTTGAATCCTTCCAGCCGATCTCTGGGTCTGGCGGTAGCATTTTTAGACCAGATTAGAATCAGATTAGACCATTAGCATCTCGCTCAAAATGACCAAAGAGTTTCGATATTTAAACTCGACTTTTCTGTAGTTACATTGTGTACTAAGACCGAGTTGCAATTTTCTACGCCTACTTGCACAGGCAGACTATTTTCAGGCGCTGTGTAATATCATTGCGCCTGCTGCACCCATGGTACAGCAGCAAAGTTCCTTGATAATTACGCCAGAATGAGAGTATAGTTCCTAGCCATATTGGCCTAGAAAATCTCAACTTTTCATTTTCCGTTGGTTGTAGTACACAAAGTAACCACAGAAGAGTCAAGTTTTAAATACGAAAAATATCGAAACTCTTTGGTCATTTTTGAGCAAGATGCTAACGGTCTAATCAGATTCAATGATCTATGCTAAGCTATGCTAAAAGTGCTATCGCC
>JAHKKF010513965.1:0-16719 GCA_019740295.1 Labeo calbasu | reverse complement strand
GATTTGTACTACACAGAAATTTTATAGCCCACTAGTTGACTAGTCTAACAAACCCCAAGAAGACACTCATTTGTAGGCAATCCATTTGAAATGGCTTTTGCTTAAAGGAGAAGTCCACTTCCAGAACAAAAATTTACAGATAATGTACTCACCCCCTTGTCATCCAAGATGTTCATGTCTTTCCTTCTTCAGTCATAAAGAAATTGTTTTTTGAAGAAGAAGATTTTTTCGATCCCAAATGCGGTTGTAAACAATCCCAGCCGAGGAAAAAGGATCTTATCTAGCAAAACGGTCGGTTAATTTCATAAAAATAATATAATTTATATACTTTTTAATGTCAAACACTCATCTTGTTTTGTTCTGCCTAAGCTGGTTTTTTCCGGTTCATGACAGTTAGGGTATGTCGAAAAACTCCCAATTCATGTTCTCCCTCAACTTCAAAATCGCCCTATATCACTGTTTTACCTTTTTTGTTAAGGATGTTTGATCTTTGTTCACTTTGCAAAGACTGAGTCGGAACTTCTGCAGCAATGTAGGGTGATTTTGAAATGATTTTTAAAGTTGAGGGAGAAAATGCGATTTAAGTTTTCAACATACCCTAACTGTCTGAAACTTTAATACACAGAGTGCAGGGAGAGCAAGACAAGACGAGCGTTTGAGATTAAAAAGTATTTAAATTGTATTTTTTAATGAAAATAACCAAATGTTTCACTAGATAAGACCCTTCTTTCTTGATTGGGATCGTTTGAAGCCGCATTCAAACTCGGGGCACCATACCAGTCCATTAGATGGAGAAAAATCCTAAAATGTTTTCCCTCAAAAAGCATAAGTTCTTTACAGCTGAAGAAAGAAAGACATGAACATCTTGGATGACAAGGGGGTGAGTACATTATCTGTAAATTTTAGTTTTTTCTTTAATTACATCAAGTTCACATTTATATCAATAAAGCAAGCTTAATTGTTATATATCAGTTTTATATGCCAGAGCTGAAATTTCCATCAAGGAAGCGAAATTGTTCACTACATTTCGACACATTCTCGTAACAAACGGGACTTACTCTGATTTGTGCTCCCAGAAGAAAGGCCTGTTCATTGCAATGCTCTGCAGCTGCTGCAGCGTGTCTGTGAGCGTGGCGCTGAACAGCAGCGTCTGGCGTTTTGCGGGCACAGCACTGAGAATGACCTCTAGATCTTTAGTGAAATCTGTGCAGCCCTGCTCTAAAAGACGGTCAGCTTCATCCAGGATCTGCCAAAAAACAAACAACAATTCAATTAAAACTGGTTTAAAACAAACATTAAAAAAGGCATACGTCAAAATCTTACAAGAAATTGGAGTCTGTTCAGGCTAACTGTGTCAGAGCTTCGGATATGATCAGCAAGCCGTCCTGGTGTGGCCACAACAATATGTGGCTTTTTCGACAACTCCAAGCCCTGAGTGACCATGTCTAATGGAAGAAAAAGAAAAGAAAAAAAAAAAAGTGTGTCTCCTATTAAATATGCATTCTATAAAAACTGTCTTTGCTTTTATAAATGCATGAGCCCTAACAATAACCAAGTAAGGCTTTGAATATTATCTTACCCATTCCTCCCACAACGATACAGTCCTTTAATCCTAGTGGCTTCCCTAATGCTCTGAACTGTTCTGCGATCTGGTAAGCAAGCTCTCTGGATAGAAAAAAAAAGACAAAAATGTCACTTGAAATATCTATATGCAAATGAAGATTCAAATGTGGCTGTATAAATCATAACAAAGTAAACCTTGTGGGTGTTAACACCAAGCAGAAAACACCATAAGGGTCCTCAGACAACTTCTGCAGCACTGGAAGAACAAATGCTGCCGTTTTACCACTTCCAGTTTTCGCACAGCCCATGCAATCACGACCTGTATGTAAGACAGAGGGAAAAACATTTTGTTAACACTTTATAATTAACATATAATTATTTTTAGTATTTAATTTAGGTTTAAAGGGTCTAAAAAGAGAATTGCTGAAGCAGTTTATGCAGAGTCAACTATAAATAATAGTGAAGACTGTCTTGATTTCATGTAATCATTTTTTACATGTTTATTGGTCTATAAAATCCATCATAATATACATGCATCTGGTGTTTACACTACCAGGCAAATGTTTTTGAACAGTAAGATTTTTAATGTTTTTAAAGGAGTCCCTTCTGCTCACCAAGCATGCATTTATTTGATTAAAGTACAACAAAAACAGTAAAATTTTGAAATATTTGTACTATTTAAAATAACTGCTTTCTATATGAATATATTTTAAAATGTAATTTCATCCTGTGGTTTCAATGCTGAATTTTTAGCAGCATTATTCCAGTCACATGATCCTTCAGAAATCATTCTAAAAGTCTGATTTTGCTGCTCAAAAAATTGTATTATTATTATTATGTTGAAAACAGCGGAGCAGAATTTTTTCAGGTTTCTCTGATGAGTAGAAAGTTCAGAAGAACAGCATTCATATGAAACAGAAATCTTTTGTAACATTATAAATGTCTTTATCATCACTTTTGATCAATTTAAAGCATCCTTACTAAATAAAAGTATTAATTTCTATAATTTCCTTCCCAAAAAACTACACTGACTCCAAGCAATGTTACAAAAGCTTTTTATTTTAGATAAATGCTTGGAAAAAAATGTACTCAACTGTTTTAAACATTGATAATAAAAATAATAATAATAATAATAATGTTTTCAGCAAATCAGCATATTAGAATGATTTCTGAAAGATCATGTAAAACAAGACTGGCGTAATGATGCTAAAAATTTAGGTCTGATCGCAGGAATAAATTATATTTTCAAATATTTTCAAATAGAAAGCAGTTATTTTAAATTGTACAAATATTTTACAATATTACTGCTTTTGTTGAAATTGGAATCAAATAAATGTAGGCTTGAAGAGACTTCTTTAAAAACATTAAAAACCTTTTTGTTCAAAAACTTTTGATTGGTAGTGTATATGTATATTATTTATTCATGAGATTGCTCTGTCTCATAAAAACAATAAACACACAAGTTAGCTTTTGCTGCCAGAACAACAACCTCATTTCGAATAAATGACTAATAAATAAATAAAAAGCGAAACAACTTCGCATAAATATAGTACAATGACATAAATAATTATAATTACTAAATCAATAATAAATACTTTTTAAAGGCATGCCGTTTGTGTTGTTATGCCACACACATGTACTCACGTATCCGTAAACGATCTCTGTAAAGCCTATTTATCTGATCTTTCATTTTATTACTTTCACTTATTATTATTTTACTATTAACATTTGAAGCAGATATAGATATTTACCCTCTAATATAGCAGGGATGCATTTCTCCTGAACTGGGGTCGGTCGGCTGATTCCCATCTGCTTACATTGCTGGATCAACCACTCACACAGGCCGAGAGACTCAAAAGTGGCCATTTTCCACCAGGATGTTTAAAAACGAAATATCCAAAACATAAATTACAGAATTAATTTTGCTTTGAGCGCCGTTAAATGCCTTTTAATAGTTGATGACACGACTCCTCGTGTGAATCTGTGACGGCCGCGTGAATTACGCGTCATGTGATGACGTACGGGAAAAAGAAAGACCACGCCTCTTATGGTCAAGAACAGCGAAATTATCGACGGGGGTTATGTATGATACTGTAGCTAACCCTTCAGGCTACCTCATTCCCCCATAAAAAAAAACATGTTTAGATTATTATAAGTGCATTACTCTGATTATTTGTGTCGCAGACGTAATGCGACGGAGCTCGTGAGTGGTGTACTCGTGAGCGCGCCGCAGCAACCGCGGGGTCGCGCAGAGGTTGAGAGGCGCGCGCAGGTAAGCTGAACTCTGTCAGCAGCACCTGGACTGTCCTCGAGCCGGGCCGTACAATATTGATGAGGTAGAAATCATTACTTTCCTTTTTAATATTCTCGTTGTCTCGTAGCAGTCTATACACTTGAAACTGTACGTATGAAATGGGTTGTTTGTTTTTTTTGTCCTTGCCGTGTCTTGTATTTCATATTTGATTAAGATTGAGCATGATTAGCGGTAATTTGGGCTTCTACACATGATGACCTTCCTCATCCTCATCCTCGCTGAGCATGGCGGAGTCAGATGGTGTGGAGTTCTGTGCGAATCGAGCTCAAAGCAGGTAGGCATGCATGTAGCATCAGATGTTGCAGACGATGCGTTTGATGCACGCATAGGGAGAGGTTATCCCAAAATGCAACAGGGTTAAGTGCTAATATTAGGGGAAAAGGGGAAAAAGCATTATGCAGTCTTTCCTTCTGCAGAATTATTGTTAAAGATGCACTCAGCAATGATTTGGTAAAGTTTTATACATAAAAAACAATTAAAAGCACTTCTAAAAAAAATATCATTGTAATGAACAACCCCAATATTAGATAAAGGCTATTGGTAGTTGACCAGTTACAGTTTTTTACGTTTATTGATATTGATTAGTCAAAGTCTGCTTTATTGTCAATTTTGCTACATGTACAGCACATGCATACAGAGAATTGAAATTGCGTTACTCTGGACACTAACAGTAAGATGTAAAAATACAGATTAAATGTATATAAAAATACAACTACAAATATACAAATAAGAACATGTAAAAAAAAAAAAAGTTAAAAGTAGTATAAGGCACATGGCAGATAGAGTGCAAAATTAATATTTGTTATGTAGTTGTGCATACTCTTTTCCACCCTATATTTACATTTAGATTGTGATACATATGTTTAGATTTTAAAACTAATTTAAAATGAACCTTTGAAAAAGTAATTAAAAAAAAATAATTAAATAATTAAAACAAATTAATAAAAGCACTGTTTAATGTAGTATCCATTATTAATAGTGAACATCAAAATGTTGTGATGTCAGACATTCAAATGAAGCATTTAAAATGACTGATATTCGTTACATGACCAGATTTACTAACTGACAAGATTTACTAAAGACATGCAGTGAAAAATTAGCCATGAAAAGGTGTGGACGGTTATTTTTGCGGCTGAACTTATTGCATATGCATTTGTAGAAGTTTCTCTTTTAGTCACAAAATTTATGGGAGGAGAGTATTTAAATAAATCATGTGATGTGATTTACTAAGATTTGCTATAGTCAGTTTACTGGCATTTGCACAATTATTGCATCCAGAAAACCCTTTTTGATCACTCGAAGAACTTTCCACTCCCATCACCGCTTTTATGGAATCACAGTCTCTAATGTGCCCTGTTTGGTAAATCTGGCCCTTAAAGGAGAAGTCCACTTCCAGAGCAACAATTTACAAATAATTTACTTACCGCCTTGTCATCGAAGATGTTCATGTTTTTCTGTCTGCAGTCGTAAATAAATAATGGTTTTTGAGGAAAGCATTTCAGGATTTCTCTCCATATAATAGACTTCGTTGGTGCCCCTGATTTTGAACTTCCAAAATGTAGTTTAAATGCAGCTTCAAAGGGCTCTAAATGATCCCAGCCAATATAATATAACAATATAATAATTTTTTGTGGTAATAAAAATAGACCTCAGCGAACAATAGCCTTTAAAATGACTTAAAATACATACACAATAGCAATGAGTTAATAATAGTTTTTTCAAATTAAGTATCAAAAGCAAGTAATCATGTGGTTTTATTGAACAAAACTGTTACATAATGTGCATTACGCATAACAAATGATGCAGATTGCGCCAGTGGCCTGGCAATTGTTTTTACACTTTTCTGCGCAATCTAATCCTTGTTTAATAAAGACTAAACAACATTTACTTTTTAATTAGAAATGCAGCAGCCACTGTAATTTCTTGAATATGTGGACATCAAAACGTGTAGACTCAGAGTTACCATTTGAGAAAGATATTGATGTATTCTCCTGTGTTTGCGTAGGTTTATAAATAATTTACCTTAAATCTGATGAAACCCAAACTCACAGCAAAATGCAAAGATGGATTTTAAAATGCTCCACACATGTAAATGATAACTGTCTGTTTGTGTGGAGCAGCATTTACTGTGAACAAAGCTGCTCTGAGACGCATGTACTTAACCTACACGCATGTAAATAAAGCGCATATAATAAACCTGCATTGCATATATTTATTTAATTGGGGGATTCATTCGAGGATTTTTTAAAATCGAGTACTCAAATTTAATCATTGAATTGTGACAGCCTTACATGCGTGTATGATCCATGATCCACCACCAGACAGTTAAAGCAGAGTGAGTATGAGATGAAAAAATACAATTTAAAATAATCAATCCCTGTTGGAGCACTGCAACAAACTGCAAAACTCATGCTACAGGTCAAGAATAAATACTGCAACATACAATCACAGCCGCTGCACTGAGAAATGCCACTGTTAGTATAAGATCCAGCTAAATGTACACAAAAACGTACTGAGTGCACCTTAAAAAAATATTTAGAATAAGAACCTTTTTACCCTCTCATTCTTCCTGGTGTCTGGTAGACTTCAGGGCCCAAAAAGCATTCTTAACATATCAGTGCAAGGCTTGACACTTAGTTTTTTCCCAAGAAGCACATGTGCTCCTAGACAAAAAAATGTAGAAGTGCATAAAAAAAACTTTAGAGGTGCAGTGAGAATTGATGAAAAAGGTGACATTACACTGTTTGTGTACCCAGCCTATTACAATATAAACACCTTAAAGTAAACATTGTTTAGTATTTAGTGATGATTTATAATGTTAATCTATTTGCACAATGGCTGTGAAACCATAAGCCCGTGACTTTGAACATTGCTTATATTTATTTATTGAAATCATCTCCTTTTAAAATTTAATAATCACATTAGGCTGTACAGCGATACTTGTTTTTCTTTCCCAAAATTTAAAACCTCTTTAGGAGGTCATTTAAAATATTTATGATTACACGTAACAAATTTGAATTTGACAACATTATTAAAAATGTTTTCACAAAAACTCTCCGAAATATAAAACATGATATCTGCATTAATTTCTGACTTGCTAGCGTTTTGATTATACTGAATATGTATTTACAAATATAGCGTTTTAATGGGTCCAAATTGATCCAAAACAGATAAAAAATGTACTGTGTAGGAGAAGTCACATTTCTGAAAAGTACATGGCTACTTTTTATTACAAGGTTGGATGAATCGTCTAAATTTAGGCAGATTGTAAATTATTTGGCTAAAAAAGTAACATTATATGTGTATATGTAGCATTGCACTCGGACCCCAAACATTGAGGTGTACATAATCTATCTCAAAAGAACGTGAGAGGTATTTAACATGCTATTGTTTAACTTTTGTCTTCATAAGAACCATTTAGGTTGGTAATTTTTTGGGTCACTTGTTGCTTGGTATTGGTGAGGCTTATGGGTTCTGAGTCCAAATAGGCTCTTTATCCATTCTGTTGAATAATTTAAAAGTAGGTGCCATTACGGGGATCATGTTGATGCGCCGGTTTAGCAGCCGAGACCTATTGGTGGAGCGTCAGGATACAGCAGACGCATCAAGCCACTTGTGAATTTCTATTGACTGTGTAGCCAGAGACAATGATCAGGGAGTGGTGAGAGATACGATTCCTCGTAAACCGATTCTCTCTTTTTTTCCAGCATGGCTAACAACAAGAATAGCACCCTCCGTTGTACTTTCTCAGCCCCCAGCCACAGCAACACTCTCCTGAGGGGACTGTCTGCGTTGCGCGATCAGGGTCAATTGCTGGATGTGGTTCTGGCCATTGACAACGAGCGCTTTGAGGTTCACAAAGCGGTTTTGGCCTCCTGCAGTGACTACTTCAGGTGAGATGTTACACTGTGTATTAGCACCAGCCAACTGAGCTGTAAATGGTGGGATTCATAAAATAAGTTACAAGGGTAACCTTTGTTCTTATTGAAGTCCAAATGACAACTTTACTTTACTACTGTGTATATAGACTTAAGGCATACTTCATCCAGAAATTAAAACTTTGTCGTTTACTCATCGTCATGTTGTTCCAAACCTGTATGATTTGCTTTCTTCTGTTGAACACAAAAGAAGATATTTTGAAGGTTACTGGTAGCCATAGTATGGAAAAGAAATACTGTGGAAATCTGTGGCTACCAGGAAATATTTGGTTACCTACATTCTTCAAATTATATTCTTTTGTGTTCAACAAAAGGAAGAAATTTATACAGGTTTGGAACAACATTAGGGTGATTTAATTTTTTTGTTGACTATGCCTTTAACATCTTAGAAAATGTATCACTCTTTAAAACCATGAAGCACTTAAACAGACAGAGATTGTACATACAAATGGACAAACACGTCTTCTGTGAATAACTCCTTAGTCAAGTTTGTTACAGTTCAAGGCTTAGAACTCTTTATGAACCCTTTTCACAGAACTATATTTTTATTTTATAAATGTATTTTTTAATATATATTTTTTTATTTATGCACATTTATTACACTATACTTTGTATTATATCACCTTTGCATCAAATTACAAAAAAACAAATCAGCGCTAATGCGAGGGTGTTTCTAATGCAGTATCTATGGGAGAGACGGAAAATTTTACATTGTTCTCTCTTCTGAGTATCTCCCAATTTTTTCCCTTTTTTTGAAAGTCACAAAAATTTTTTTTTTTTTTGCTATTTGAGCACATGGGAATTAAAAAAATATATTTGTGGTACTCTCCCATTCACTGCTCTCAAAGTTAACCTAATATTTCCAGAATCAAAGCTGCTGGTAAAAATGTGAGTGGTCAGTGTTGCACTAGTTCACCCAAAAATGAAAGTCATTAATTACTCACCCTCATGTCGTTCCAAAGCTGTAAGACCTTTGTTCATTTTCAGAATACAAATTAGAAAAAAGATATTTTTGATGAAATTCATGAGCTTTCTGACACTGCATAGACAGCAACACAACTGACATGTTCAAGGCCCAGAAAGGTTGTAAGGACATCATTAAAATAGTCCATGTGGCATCAGTGGTTCAACCTTAATTTTATGAAGCTATGAGAATCATTTATGTGCGCAAAGAAAACAAAAATAGCTTTTTTCAACACATTCTTCTCTTCCATGTCAGTCTCTAACGCATGTTCATGAGTGTATCACAATGCATGTGTGTGGTGCTGCTGACGCAGGAGCTGGCGTTGTGATGTAGAGCCTGGATGCGCTGCACTTTGTTTACGAGCAGAGGAAGACATACGCCATTCATAAAACTGTCTTCATTAACATGTCTGAAGATTTCGACAGAGAATGACTTGCAGTTTTTTGCCCAGCCTTATTTATTTGAACCAGAATATACAGTCGATGAACTAAGGCTGCATTTACACTGCAAGTCTCACAGATCTGGTATTTTGACCATATCCAATTATTTTTTTGCCCTGCCTGTTTACATTAATTTTAGACACACCTGGTATCCGATATCTGTGTTGATACTGATTTCCGCCCAAAATGATTGTCAGTGATTGTTTTACTATGCACATGGTAGACCGTCAGGTTTTGAATGGCCGTGCTATTAAAATTGACATACAGGTGCGTCTCAAAAAATTAGAATATCCTGTGAAAGTTCTTTTTTTTTTTTTTTTTTTTTTTTTGTAACTTATTTCAAAAAGTAAAACTTTCATGTATTCTAGATTCGTTACATGTAAAATAAAACATTTAAAAAGTTTTTGGGTTTAATTTTGATGATTAGAGCTTACAGCTCATGAAAGTAAAAAATCCACTATCTCAAAATATTAGAATATTTCCTAAGATCAATCAAAAGTTTAAATTCTTTAAAGTGTGTTCATTTATGCACTCAATACTTAGTCTGTAGCACAAATTACAGCAAATTACTTGCTCTTAGCACACATTGCAACATCAGTGAGGTGTGGCATGGAAATGATAAGACTATGGCACTGCTGACGCACTATTGAGCCTTCAGATCGTCTGTATCTTATCTTTTTCTTGAAAATATCCCAGAGATTCTCTATAGGGTTCAGGTCAGGCATGTTGGCTGGCCAATCAAACACAGTAATATCATGGTCAGCGAACCACTTGGAAGTGCCTCTCCAGTCTTCTTCCAGACTCTGGGACTATGATTTTAACATGAAATGCAATATTTACTTTTATCTGAAAAGAAGACTTTGGACCACTGAGCAACAGTCTAGTTATTTTTCTCCTTAGCCCAGGTATGATGCTTCTGACATTTCCTGGAGGGTGTCAGTGATAGCCAGGTCAGCAGTCTTTCCCATTATTGTGGTTATAAAGAACAAGAGATACCCAGATTTTATACTGTAGGGATGGTCATTTAATGAAACTTAAATGTAAATATTCTAATATTTTGAGATACTGGATTTTTGACTTTCATGAGCTATAAGCTTAAATCATCAAAATTAAACAAAAAAACTTTTGAAATGTTTTACTTCACATCTAATGAACCTAGAATATATGAAAGTTTCCGTTTTTGGAATATTCAACATTTTTTAGATGCACCTGTCATTCACTTCGAATGGCCATTATTATTTCTCAGCGGTCATGGATGATTTACAGCAGGGGTCACCAAACTTGTTCCTGGAGGGCCGGTGTCCTGCAGAGTTTACCTCCAACTTTCCTCAACACACCAACACAGCTGGTTCAGGTGTGTTTGATTAGGGTTGGAGCTAAACTCTGCAGGGACACCGGCCCTCTAGGACCGGATCTGGTGACCCCTGCTTTACAACATAAAGTCTGAATGAACGGATAAAGACAGGAGAATAACGGTAATTTTCATTTGTTATTTTATCTACAGCTTGTTAGAAGTAGCGGCAAGATGATATTCATCTAAATAAATTTGAATAAAAGTAATGAGAGAGAGAGTGCACAAGCAACAGTGAAACTTGTTGGTTTAATTATAACAACTGCATTGCTGAGAAATATAATGTAGCTTTTAGTAGCGAAACTGTTGTATTTATAAAATAAACTTGGCAGGGGTTGAAAACCAGCTCCTGAATGTGCAATTTCTTACCTATATAAAGTAAACGGCAGCAACGGCAGTGATGCGGCGCAACAGACCTCGGCAATGCTTAACGTCAGTCCATTCAAAGACTGCATCGAAGACTGACACGGAAGGGAAAATTTGTTAAATAATAATGTTATTTTTGTTTCTTTGTACACAAAAAGTACTCTCGTAGCTTCACAACATTACGGTCGAACCACTGCTGTCACGTGGACTGTTTTATCAATGTTCCTTCTACCTTACTGGGCCTTCAACATGGTAGTTGCATTGCTGTTTATGCAGGGTCACAAAGCTCTCAGATTTCATCAAAAATATCTTAATTTGTGTTACAAAAATGAACAAAGATCTTACGGGTTTAGAACAACATTAGGGTGAGTAATTAATGATAGAACTAGATAAGCTAACCCTTCAAAATAATGGAGGTCCTTCTTTCTGCACCACATACTTGAACAAAGGTGTCTTTTCCTTCTTGTTCCATACAGAGCCATGTTTACTGGAGGAATGAAGGAGTCAAACCAGAACACCATCGAGCTAAAAGGTCTCTCAGCCAGAGGACTGAAGCACATTATAGATTTTGCCTACAGTTCCGAAGTAACTCTGGACTTGGACTGCATTCAGGATGTTCTTGGTGCGGCCGTCTTCCTGCAGATGGTGCCTGTGGTGGAGCTTTGTGAGGAGTTCCTGAAATCAGCCATGAGTGTTGAGACTTGTCTTAACATCGGCCAGATGGCCACGACCTTCAGCCTGTCGTCCCTTAAACAGTCAGTTGACGCGTTCACGTTCCGTCACTTCCTGCAAATCGCTCAGGAGGACGACTTCCTTCACATTCCAAAGGAACGACTAGTGTTCTTCCTTCAGAGCAACAAGTTGAAGAACTGTAGTGAGATCGACTTGTTCCACGCGGCAATCCGCTGGCTGCAGCATGACGTGTCCCGGCGAGCTTCGGCCAGTGAAGTGCTCTGCCACGTGCGATTCCCGCTAATGCGGTCATCTGAACTCGTGGACAGCGTTCAAACCGTCGACATCATGGTGGAGGACGTGCAATGTCGACACTTTCTCCTAGAGGCCTTTAATTATCAAATCCTTCCATTCCGACAGCACGAAATGCAGTCGCCGCGAACTTCCATTCGCTCCGACGTCACCTCGCTAATTACGTTTGGCGGAACGCCCTACACCGACAACGATCGGACAGTCAGCAGCAAAGTTTACTATCTGCCCGACATCACGGCGCGACAGTTCAAAGAGTTGACCGAAATGGAGATGGGATGCAGCCATGCATGTGTGTCAGTTCTTGATAATTTTGTGTACGTCGTGGGTGGACAGCATTTACAGTACCGCAGCGGAGAGGGCGCAGTTGACATCTGCTTCCGCTACGACCCCCATCTGAACCAGTGGCTTCGAATCCAACCCATGCAGGAAAGCCGGATACAGTTTCAGCTCAACGTGCTGCATGGACAACTTTACGCTACTGGAGGACGCAACCGATCTGGCAGCTTGTCCTCTGTAGAATGCTATTGTCCAAGGAAAAATGAATGGACTTACGTGGATTCTCTCAAGAGGAGGATCTGGGGTCACGCTGGAGCGACGTGCGGGGACAAACTCTACGTCTCTGGAGGTTACGGAGTGTC
This sequence comes from Labeo calbasu, assembly GCA_019740295.1. NCBI lineage: Eukaryota > Metazoa > Chordata > Actinopteri > Cypriniformes > Cyprinidae > Labeo > Labeo calbasu. The sequence continues at coordinate 4,161 of JAHKKF010513965.1, read as the reverse complement.
TGTAGAGGATAAGAAGACTCTCCATTGCTACGATCCAGCCTCGGATCAGTGGGACTTCAAGTGTCCCATGAACGAGCCAAGAGTCCTGCATGCTATGATTAGTGTAAACAACCGTATTTACGCTCTCGGTGGTAGAATGGACCATGTTGACCGCTGCTTTGATGTTTTGGCTGTAGAATACTACGTGCAAGAGACCGACCAATGGACAACAGTCAGTCCAATGCGTGCCGGTCAGTCGGAGGCTGGCTGCTGCCTGCTGGATAAAAAGATCTATATAGTTGGAGGATATAACTGGCACCTCAATAACGTCACAAGTATTGTGCAAGTTTATAACACAGAGACCGATGAGTGGGAAAGAGATCTTCATTTTCCAGAATCTTTTGCTGGAATAGCTTGTACACCTATCATACTTCCCCAAACAACCACCCAGCGCTAAGCACATTTGCTGTTTTTGGCTTAAGTTTTGAGTGTCCACTAGGACAACAGTAAAAGTAATGTTATCAGTGGCTTTCTCTCATTGAAAAGGGACTGTGTTATGTCTTCATTTTTGAAGCATGCATGATTGAAGGCTTGTTCACATTGGTGTGAGTGAACAATAAGAAAGCACACCATTTCTTGAGGTTTTTGAGAATGTGAAGCAACTTTCTACACACTTCTCAAGCAGTAATGTTGTCTTTGGCCCTTTCTGTAGATTCCGTTGTTTTGAGAGTTTCCTGTGGGGTTTGCACTGACGACAGACTTGAATGGACCGAACAGCATTGGGGCATTGTCATCTCGTCTTCATCTATGTGAATATCTAACATGCATTCACAATACATCCTAAACTTCTACAAGTATTGTGCAAGTTTATAAATCCGAGACAGATGAGTGGGAAAGAGATCTTCATTTTCCAGAATCTTTTGCAGGAATAGCGTGCATCATACTTGCACAAACAACCACTCAGCGCTAAGCACAAGTTGTCTTATGTTTGCTTCTTTAGGCTTAGGTTTTTGAGAATGTAAAACTTATTTCTACACAATTCTCAAGCAGTAATGTTGTCTTTGGCGCTTCTCGTAGATTGCCCCGTTTCATAGTAATGAGGGTTTTGTACAAGTGCCTGTGGGATTTGCATTGATGACTGTCTTGAATGGACCAGCAACACTGGGGCAATGTCATCATAACTTTATGAAGGGTTTATGGCTTGGTGTGGCTAAATGACACAAAAGAAAAAAAGATTAATCACGATTAATCGCATTCAAAATAAAAGTTTTTGTTTACCTAATGTATGTGTGTGTACTGTGTGTATTTATGTATATATATAAGTAAATACACACACATACAGTTTATATTTTGAAAATATTTACATACCTAATATATGTGTGTGTACTGTGTGTAAATCTTGTGTATATAAATACACATAAATTAATGTATATATTTATGTACATGTTATATATGTACAAAATATTTTTATTTATATATAATATAAATTACATAAATGTGTTTGTATTTATATATACATAATAATTACACACAGTACACACACACATATATAAGGCAAACTCAAACTTTTATTTTGTGTGCGATTTATCGCGATTAATCATTTAACAGTCCTAATATTTTTATATTCATATAATTTCTTAAATGTATATATACATGCATTAATATATGCATAATAAATATACACAGTACACATACATATATTACGTAAACAAAAACTTATTTTGGGTGGGATTAATCGTTTGACAGCACTATTCACAAGCAGTTTTTACAATAAAACTTTATCCAAATTTCTGTCAAATTAGGACAGCTGAATGAATTGGTTGACATCTGGAAGTGGTGGTAGAACATTGCAGCATGATATTTTGAATTTGGTCCGCTAGCTGCAATTTGAATTGTCCTCTTTGCCAGCACTTCCGGAAGTGGGTCTAGGTTTAAAATATTGAAACTGTTTTTCTAATTAGCATGTTGAAAACATGAAACATCTTCTCAAGAAGTAAAGCTGATTCTAGCTCTTCGTATAGATTAAATGTAAAACAGTTGGTCTGATCTATATGTTGCACTTTTCTGGCGAATTCATGTTTGTTTTGTGATAATTTGTAAGAACAACATACATCACTAGCAAGATTTCTTGGCAGGTGTATTAATATTAATATATGTTGTGATGCTGTATTAACCTTGTTTGTGACAAGTATCTGATATTAGTTCTCCTTTTTGGATGGTTTTGTATTAAAAATTGGCAAATTATTTCAGGTAAAGTTCTCATGACTCAGTTTTGTCCTTTTAAACATTAGGGGACATTTATAAAAATGGATACCTCATTATAAGATTTCTTTTTTTCTGGAAGGACTTTAATCTCATTGCTATAGCCATTGTATATTCCATTATATTTAACAATATTTTTAACCTACCAACAGTTTTGATTCTTTTTTTTTCCCACAAACTGAGCAAGCACATTTCATTATGCACTTTAATATTCAATGTGGTAATTCAGTGATTTAATTGCTGAACATTTAAAAAGGTGAGTGTGTTTTTTTTCTCAACATGTAATTTACACAGTGTATACAGTATCACACAGTATAGTGGGGACTGAATCATGTACATGTACTATGGCACAAACTGGCATTTTTCTTTTTTTCTTACGGCATGTATTCCTTTTTTCAGAATATGAATGTGTAAAAAACACTACATTCTCGAAACTACCTAGGGTGTTTTTTGTGCATTAATACTATGATTCGTTTGAGGGTTTATAACGTGTCAGTGTTTTTTAGATTCCTTTAATGTGTTAGAAACATTTGTTTTTTTTCCAACAACACGGTTACATTTTGTGTATGTATATAGATAGATAGGATAGGTAATTTACCTTGATTACAGCTGTAATGACTGTCATCCTTAGCTCAGGACTCATTTATATACTGATGTAAGATGGAAACATAAGGCGTTTGAGTCAGCTGGGTCTTATGAACAAATGGCCTTTAATCTTGTACTTCTGTCACAGATCAGCCTTAATCAACCTGTTAAAAGCACTTAAAGTGTTGTTTGGTTCTATGTAAACGTGACCATTTCCTGAAGTTTGGAATTTCAACAAGCTTTTACAATTCTTTTTTTCATTGATGTCGATTTTTCATTTCAAGAAAGTTGTGTAAGTGCATTTATGAATGTCTGAAATTTATAGCATGTGGTTATATCAAAAAAAAAAAGATGTTTTTTTTTTTTGACAAATCCTGTTCTAATTTTGATGTATAAATTTATGTTACATTTTTAAATGTGTGGTATAGTTACTAAATAACACTGAATGTATTTGTATTGGTAGCACTTTTTGCAGTTATCCTTTTACACATTTGTCTTCCATGTGTAAAATTACATTTGTGCTCTTGTTTTATCCATCTGCTATGTTTTGTCTGTTACAGTGTGGTCTAAATAAAAATACACACAAATGTGGTGTTCTCATTTTTTTCAACGATGTACTGTATTATTAAAAATATGTTTTCCTTGCAGCAAGAGTGTATCTTACCATTTATGATGTGCAATTGTTTTTGCTGTGTTCAAAACAACTTTATTGACTCGTACTGTATTTTTTACTGCAGTGTAAAACAAAAAAAGAAATTGTTTTGTGATATGTAACTAACATTTACAATAACCATTTATCTAAAATATATAAATGCACAATGTATAAATTGTTTCATTATTTTTTTTCTGAGCCCATTAGCAGATATTTATTCTTTTTTTTAATCATAAACCCACTTCAAACTCACTTCACTTTGATTAAATTCACAGTAAACAAGACAGACAATTACTTGCTTCTCAGGTAATACCTCTTAAGTACTGATACCATTTTTCCAGTTTTAAAATGTGTGTGTATGTGTGTGTGTATGTATATATATATATATATATATATATATATATATACTGACCAAAATTATAAACGCAACACTTTTGTTTTTGCCCCCATTTTTCATGCGCTGAACTCAAAGATCTAAGACTTTTTCTATGTACACATAAGGCCTATTTCTCTCAAATATTGCCCACAAATCTGTCTAAATCTGTGTTAGTGAGCACTTCTCCTTTGCCGAGATAATCCATCAAACTCACAGGTGTGGCATGTCAAGATGCTGATTAGACAGCATGATTATTGCACAGGTGTGCCTTAGGCTGGCCACAATAAAAGGCCACTCTAAAATGTGC
>JAHKKF010513964.1:0-10761 GCA_019740295.1 Labeo calbasu | reverse complement strand
AAAGCAGCTGGAAAAGTAAGCATTCCAAGCAATGTATAAGCAGTAGAGGAAGTTTATTAAGTCGAAAACTAGCTTTAATTTAATAGTGCATAAATGTTTCTGCAGAGTTTCACCTAAACATCCCAAAATTTACCCAAAACACTTTCACAATTTTTGCTACATTAAATCCCAGACATCATCACCACTGCATGTGTAAGTATCTTGGTAGTGATGCAGTTTTGTTAACCTGGAGTGCAAAATGGCTTAAAATTATATAAAACTAGACAAAACAAATTTTTAAATAAGCTAAAATAGCTAAAAAAGAAAGATGCAAGCTGACATTAGATTTTTCTTGTAATTCATTCCCTCAACTACTTCTATTTTAAATTTACATAAATTTAAAACAAAAATACTATAACCCCAAATGACTAAAAAAGTCAAGTAAATAAAATAAATGGTAATAAAAATATGTAAACTCTGGAACTAGGACTGAATTACTTACAATTAATGTAATATATTGCCACTACTTATATAAATAAAATCATAATGCCAGTCTTAGAATATTGTCTTTGACAATAGGGGGCCTTGGAGTCAAAAAGGCAGAACCACTGATCCACAGTATATTCTTTCTGTTATTAACTATATTTAGTTCTTCTTATGGTAAATACTATGAGAAAGGAAATGCAAAAATAAGTTGTCTTATAAACATTCTCAAGTCTATAAAATGTATAGTTCGGGGCTCAGGAATATATTGTGTACACACAGTCAAGCACACTCACCTGTCCTCTTTGATGCGGGCCAGCAGTGGCTCTAGCCACCCTATAGTGCACTCACAGTGGGCATCCAGGAAGGTGATGACCTGTCCTCGTGTAGCGGCCGCCCCTCTTAGCCGTGCTCGAATCAAACCGGATCGCTGTTCCATCCTCAAAATTCGCACTGGAACCTCCAGAGTCACAACATAGTCCTCTAGTTTTTTCTTTAGAAAATCTGCAATTAATCAATTAACCAATCAGTAAAAGCAGAGGTCATCTACACATATGAGATTATGGTGGCCAGCTTCATATTATTATATTATTTTAATGTTTTCCCACTCTGGTCTCTGAAAATCTGAAAGTCATTTATGGACTAAAAAAACTTCAGAGAAAATATATTGCCAAGATCAACATAAACAATGAGACTGGAGATATTTTGCTATTAACAGGTATTGTGATACTGAAGGAATAACTCAACAGGGAAAGTAATTAAAATGATTAGTTATTGAAATTAATCAAGTTATTGACTTGATTTGGACCTCTTTCGCTGGCATCATCCACCAGCAGTATCTCGAGCAGCAGGTGCCTGGGCGAGCGGTTTATTGCGCTGTGTATGGTTCTTAGAAGTGTACTCCACGCTTCGTTATGAAACACGATCACAATGCTGGTGTTTGGGAGGTCGTCAGGGTATGTCTTCGTTTTACAGCTAAGGAACACATAAGAAAAGAATTTATATGATCAAATTTGTAAAAAGTGTGAAGTGGGAGATAGAGAGAGATAGGGGACGGGATTGGGAAAGGTCCTCGTGTCAGGATTGAACACAAGGTTATTGACACCAACAGCCATACAAATACTTGATATACACAGACAAGAATAAATTCCACAACTAAATAATCCATTAAGTTAAAAAATTAGTATGCATCTCCTTTAGTGGACATCCTAACATAACCTCTAATAGGACCAACGAGCAACCAATCAAATTTTAGTGCTTAAAAATGGACAATCCTAATGACTGTTTTGCGGATTATGTGAAACTTAGCAAGTGTACCCATTTTTGTGAAAATCTTTATCTTGAGGTGATATTTATTTTATCAGTGGCTAGCAGCTGAGTGTCACTAGGAGATCCTAAATAAAGCATGAAGCTGCTCTGAAGATGGAGTGAGCTGAAAAAACAGAGAATGGCAGAGGGAATGAAAAGAGATAGGGGGATAAATGAGCAGCAGAGAAGGAGGTTTATAGCTCTGCTTCTCTTTGTGTGTACAGACAGGATGGGGGCAAAAGGGCACAAACTGGAGGCAGATTACAGATGACGGCATGCAGCATCTAACTATGAATATCACCCAACTGAGAGCCACGGGAGATTTCTGCTGTAAGCAGTGAGTGAATGGGACAAACAATAGCGCTGATGGGTTTTTACAGCAATATTACACCAATGTTGTTCCTCTGGGAGACAAATGTATTTAATCTCACCCCAAGTTGTTCTATATTTTAATCTATCTATCTATCTATCTATCTATCTATCTATCTATCTATCTATCTGTCGATCTCTCTCTCTCTCTCTCCTTCGGTTTGCTACCTTTATCAGGGGTCGCCACAGCGGAGTTTGGCACGTTTTACACCAGATGTATCTATCTATCTAATAAATGTTTCCCTAAATCATGCAGCTTGTTGGCTACTTTTGGAACTGACATTTTTAACAGTTTTGTCATCCACGTCATGTCACTGATTTTGCCTAGTAGATCATAAAATGGTAAAAATATTTCAGAAATGTAAATTAAAGCTTAAAAATACTGAGTCATACTATACGTAAATACCAGAATATCTAGACTTGGAGGTGGGGTCTTTACCACCTACAGTACTTACCATCTATAACACACAAGCAACACATAATAACAAGCTTAAAAATCAGCAGAATATAACAGCTAATTTATTTCATCACCCTACCTTGTATTGTGGTGTTAGGTTTTCACATCAGCAAACTGACATTTTCAGGAAATGTAAAATCTAGTTGCTTTTATAGTGGAGTTAACTGAAGCATTTAACTGTCACACAAACCATTTCCTCAAGGCTTTAAAACTGCCTCAAAGCATTAAGCATTAAAACAAATTAGAAGACATGGAAGGAAATGCCAGGTCTTTGGTAAAATGTAAAGTAAATGTTTCTTGCAAGAGAAACACATCAGTGAATGCAGAGAGAGAAGAAGCGGGTTATGGCCTTCAGTGTGCTGAATGGTGGCATAACTCAAACACACCAGATGAATGTGGCATGTTTTGCTCTAACCGCTCTCTGGGATTTCATTATGTAACTCGAATGGCTCTATAGATTGCATAAACATAGACCTTATTCTCTGAGACAGTAACTAAAGAGTATGTTTTAATCTTTACCATCTATTCTTGTGAAATTTTATTTAAAATACAAGTATTTTAACACAAATAATTTCAGTCTAAATTCTCATTAATGGACAGGCAGATGCTTTCCATATATTAAATAGATGTATTGACTGGAGAATAAATCCAGACTTTCATGTTTTTCCTTACTTTGTCATCTCACAATAAAACTTGTGCTGGGCTTGTGCATTTGTGATTGACACTCATCTGTAATACATTAGCTTAACTAAGAATAACACCCAACTAACACTAACACAACTAACAAATTGTCAGTTCATAGTCTTGCTCTTCTCCTAGAGAAATTGCTACAGTAGCTTTCAAACATGTCTGTAGAAACCACAAAACTTGTACCACTGCAATGACAAATACCATACTGCATTCATAAGAGTCAGAAAATATAAACTTTTCTGTGTGTGTGGGTGTGTGTGTGTTTGTGTTCTTCAACCTTCTTTAGCCTGCTGCTTTTACTGTGGATAAGATGCAAACTAAATCACTTTCTAGACAGAATAGCAGCTTGTAAAACAATACCTTGCATTTATCACAACATCTGTGAAGTTGAAATGACATTCATAAGGCCCTGATATATAAGCACAAGTATTCAAACAGGTAACAGGTGTGACATAATTTTAAACAAAATCTGGCTACAGCAAAGTTTGTCTGGAGTTCTTTTTACTGGTTTGAAACAGCTGACCAGCGCACTTTTACAGAAAATTTTGTACTGGCTGTTAAACATCTTCAATTCAACAAGTATGTAAAAAAAAAAGTCTCTGATCCACTGGGCTCATGGGAGGGAAAAAAAAAATCACCTAAAAATTGCATTTTTACTGAAACTGATTCATTGTGGAAGTCCTTGAGGCACATTTATTTCCCATGAGGACACGGATTCTCATGTGAAAATTTAAGTTTCTAATTTAAACACAGTAATGGGGCTGATGGAAAATTTAACCATTAATTTCTAACCACACATGATATTTATCCCATAAATACAGAAAATTCAACTAGCCACAGAACCATTAGTACTTTGTTATAGTTTTCACTATGAGGATAACAAATTATTGCTTAAATAAAAAAGTTTATTTTTGTTTGTGTTTCTTATCATTGTCTTTCTAATAAATGCTGATTTGTGTTGTTGAGATTGCCGTGGCTGCTGATTGGATCCTGTGATTAGTGTCATTAATGTGATCATGGAGCATCTGTCTAAACAGAAACACACACACTCACCCGTCCAGCCTGACATCTGGTAGACTCCTGTTAAGTGCAATCATGTCACTGGCCATCAGGTTGAACTGATTGATTTTAAAGAGCTCTTTCATCTTCTCCTGCTCTTCTTTGGGAATTATCACAGCCTTCCCCATTTCACCTGGAGCCTCATGGGTGCGGGACATCACCGCTGGAACACAGAAAGCAGGACGACATTCAGTGCGGAGTATTTATAACAATTGCATAGTACTCTTTTTAAAGCATGCACCCATATATGTATTACACACACTTTTTTTTCTCATTTTGGTTTGTTAGAAAAGTGTCAGCTGACGATACAAACCCTTCTCCAACCACCTGTCATACAGACATTAATTTTCAGCCATTCGATTAATTCCCAGTGTATAAAATGTTAAAAATTCCCAATGTATAAAAAATGTAATTATTTCTTGTTGAGCAACCTTTTTCACTTGGAAGTTAATCTTTGCAATTTACTTCACATATGGAAACAAAACTGGTTGCATGTTGAATTAAATGTAAGATAGAGAGTACAAATTAAAATAACTATAATATATATTCAAATGAATATATAAATTAATATAAATAATCTTAAAATGAATAATAATATCTAACAAATTAAAATGAATGTCAGAAAAGCACTACAACACACACTGCCCATTTGACTGATATACCTGTATAGTGTTGTTTGAATTAAAGACAAACCCGATTTTCAGCTGCAACAAAAACCTGTCTAAACTGGCAGCAGTGTTCTGAACCATTGATCCATGTTATAGGATCTGTCAACACGGACACTTTCTGTCCTTGGAATTTGACTTAACACTGTTATCAAACAGAGACTACAAAGACAGTAAGCAAATCAACACGAACACCGTCAGGCAAAAACACAATCAACATTTTTTGATCATGAGCTGTTTTACTCCTCATCAGTAAACGTAACGTTAGTAATCCTCATCTGAAATAATTTAGAATTGACATAGAAACAAAGGACTGTGAAGTCTCATATTTGTAATAACAGTCCAAAAATCTTTTGTTGTGTCATAGGTTCGAGGACTCCCAAAGTGAGCAAAAATATGCAATTTGATGGCAATGCTGATATATATATATATATTTTTTTAAACATAATACAGTTGGGTTTATAGGGTTAAGCCTACAATTGCCCTATAGTACTAATGATGCACCTCTAAAATACTAAAGTAGCACACGTCTGCAAGGACTCATCTCAAGGACTATCAAGCTAAACAGACTGCCAGTCTGGAAAATACTAGGAAATAACATTTGTAAAAATAAACACAAGAACAAGTTAATCATTTAAACCACCAAAAGAAAAGATTTCTTGAAGAAAATGTAACTGATTTTGCCCTTGCAAAACTCACAGTCACAATGCTAGGATGGGATCTAAGAGACTTTTATTATATAATATTATTAGATATTGTTCTCCGTCCCCTATATTTATCACGGTCTCCCTCTATAAACCTACAGTCTGAGTTCTCCCAGAGCCATAGGTTCATCTGCGGCTGACAAGGTTAAGAGGGTTCAATTCAAACCTCTCACAGCCAATCACAGGCCACATTAATGGCTTGTTTGATCTGATGGGTTTCTCTGTTATGAGGTCAGGGTGAACCTAGTTTTGCGAGAGCAAGTTTAGGCAAGATTACCCTGCTTTATGCATACTGACTGAGAACTGCACATGATACAGTGTGCAGCAAAACACGCCAACATACGAGGGAGTGCTGTGACTGCAGTATGACAAAGAGCAACTCATCAAGGTCTCTGACAATAAAGGCAAAATTGAAACTCTGCAACACTGCTTCTTAACGTCTCTCTTCAACCTTCACAGTATTTCAAAGCAGAACACCGGGGGATTTGATATACCCTCATACACTGCTGTCTTACTTAGCTGCTTAGTCCAAAAATAGCATCCATTTGGGCACAAGGACAGCCCATAATATCATGTCATTGAAATAAATCTGGAAGCATTGTCCCATTATGGACACTCGCTCTGCTCCAAAACCTACTGAGCTGCCTCTGTAAGCAGTATTTTAAGGCATCAGAGTCACAATCCCAATGCAACAGCCACCATGTTTTGGACAAATTTCAAGGCAGCAATGCCTGAAGACAATGTGTACTGCATCACGTTATTAATAATACTGCTACCAATAATAGTAATAATAAATTAATCCAAGATATCAGATATAGTGTAAGAAAGTTCCAAGTCAATAAGCTATTAAGGTTAAGGTTGAGTTAAGGCTGGAAAACACTAGATGAATGGGAACAAATTATAAAATACTAAACATCAAACACTTTCTGAATTTGCATAATTCATAGAAGAAGAGCATTTAAATAAATCACACAAGGTGACTGTGCCATTATTTAATGCCCCCCAAAAAACATGTCTAGGAATAGTTCACCCAAAATGCACAGGCATGCATTGTGGTACTCTCGTAAACGAGCGGCAATATTATTTTTGTTTTCTTTACGCACAAAAAGTATTCTCATAGCTTCATAACATTACGGTTCAACCACAGATGTCACATGGTCTATTTTACCAATGTCCTTACTACCTTTTTTGGCCTTAAATGTGTCACTTATTTTGCTGTCTATGCAGGGTCAGAAAGCTCTTGGATTTCATCAAAAACATCACATAATTTGTGTTCTGAAGACGAACAAGGTCTTACGGGTTTGGAATGCCATGAGGTCTGAGACTTTACATATCATACATTACATGTTTTTTGTGAAATCTGTCAGCTCAGACTGTGCAAAAATCTGCAAACTCACTCTGACTTTGAGCAACTAGCACTGACTCGTCCAGACTGCAAATGACAGCAAAAGTCTTGGCAAAAGTTGCATAGTGTATTCCAGCCTTTAGGAAGCTGCCTTAGAAAGGAACTGCAGATGTAGGCAGCTCATTACGTTTTGGAACAGAGCCTAACAGAGCCATCTTTTAAAAGAGATTCCCTGCAGTTATTCATACAGATGTATAAAAGAGCGTTAAATAATTGATGTCCACTAAGTACCATTTCTTTTGTTTTATAAGAATGTAAAGCTGTGTTGCATCATCAGTTTAAAATGCAGTCTGGGAAGAGGGTGATGTATACTTAATGATGTGGCAATTAAGACAGAGAAGCAACAATTTTCCATTGCATTACTGCATTGATCCCAGTACGGTATTTATTTAGCAAAACACTCCATATTGAAAGTAGCCTCTTTGCTCTCTTTAAGGTTGCTGTTAAGTGATACATCTACTACAGTCATTCAGCGAGAGAACAACAGAACAATTGGCTGCATAGTAAAGCTAAAAATAACTCAAAGCCCAAAAACAGACTACAAGCCAAATGATCTTTCCTAGATAGGATATTTGAAGATCTGTCTCCAGTAGATAGAATTCCGCATATGCAAGATGTGTGGTGCTGCACAGCAGGAGTGCAGGTCCAAGAAGACTGAATCTATTTTTGCTACACAAAGCAAAACCTTACCAGATTCACATTCATCTATTTTTGATAAAACTAAACACACTTTTATCTCCACTGACTTGATGCTATACTTTGAAAGTGTCACACAATGTGCAAGAAGCAATGTAATATAATTTTGCCGAAATGATGCCACAGGCACACTGTACTCATGAGCTTGGGTTGCTGTTTTGTCTTTGCATCAACTAAAACATCCAAATAAACCAGCTGAAAACACTCAAGACACCTTAGCAACCTCATATTTTGTAGTGATGTTAGGGGCATGTCCCTACCAATATCCACCGGCTTCTGACATCCTTAGCAATACGGAAAAAAAACAAATGTATACGTTGTTGTAATTTTGGTGGCATCTGACGTTAAAGTAAATATGCAAGAAAACTGCCCTCTTTTAAAGACATGCATTGTTGAAATAAATGTATGAACTAAACTGGTAGCTGGTATATTCACAAAATGTATGCGCATTGTTTACCTACGCACATCAAAGTTGAGTTCAGCAGTAGGGTGCTGGGCGTGTTTTCTTTGAGAATCTTCACTGGTCCATTACATTTTTAATATTAAAATAAAGTGATGTACATCATCATTAAGAACCCCAATCCAATCTGTCTGTAAGTGCTCTCCATACATTATGTATATGTACTCTGATGCTGATGTATGAGAGATTTTGACAACTGCAATATAAAATTCAAGTTAAATCTCTTTTAAACTGACTTCCTGTCATCATTAGTCACCTTGGTAGTACCTTATATAGTCCTGTTCCATGATACATACTATGTACCTATTATAACTATTACAATAACTATGTAATAACTAGGTACTAACCCTGTACCTACCCCTAAACCTAATCTTAACCTGTGTAGTTACCTTTTATTATCCAGTACTATTTTGGCAGAGCTGGGTAGATTACAAATTGTAATCCATTACTGATTCCAAATTACGTGACATGAATTGTAGTCAGTAACGCAATCCACTACATTACACATTTTAGGTAATATAATCAGATTACTTTTAGATTGCTTTTAACCTAACTTGTTAACATCTGCAAAGTTACAGCACTAAATGTTCAGCGCAAAGAGCGATATTGTCTTTTATAGAATTGCTGATTGACCACCCCTTTAAAGTTAATATAGTAGGTGAAAGAGGTTCAAATTACAAAAAGTTTGAGAATGTCTGCAAATTAGAAATAACGAGAATTTGAGCCTTTTAATGAGTTTGAAATACAAAAGCCTTTCAATAACACATAACAATACATGGTTAAATAACCTACTGAGTGATAATTCAAATAAAAATGAATGTGTTTCATCAGTAGTCGCCGCGATGTTGAAACACTTCTTAAACCTGAAATGATTTATGCAAATCCATTGATCAAATGCTGTGTCACCACCTGAATAATGACAAAACTGGACTTTCTGACTGTGTATAAGCAGTAGACTATTTTAGAAAGTAAAATTTTAAAGATAAAAAAGAGGAATTAGAGAGAAATGATGAATCATTTATTGCTATTGTGTAAACAATAAGTAATCATGTAATCAATAAAAAAGTAACTGTAGTCTGATTACGAGTATTTTAAAATGTAACTTACTCTAATTGCAAGTACTTAATTTTTGGAATCTGATTACGTAATTTAGATTACATGTAATCAGTTACTACCCAGCTCTGTTTTTGGGTAAGTACACTATAAACACACTAAGTAAAATAAAGTGTAATTACAAAACTGATTAATTTAGGTCAAATTCTTCTTATTATTGCTTTTTTAGATATTTCATTATATGAAGTACAGAAAGCTACATTGCAATTTTGCAGTGTAATGGTCTGTACATCATAATGATAAATGATTTGTGTGTTGGAATAAAGTATTTAGATGACATAAAATTGTGGTCAGACGACTGTCATAAATGCAAAAATGAGACTGCTTTTATGTCCCCACCAATGCCAGAATCAAACCTACACTTATGCCTTCTGAACTGTGAAATATTATTGCTGTAAATATTGATTACAAGCCAGAGGGAGTGGAACTTTCCACATTTATAATACTACTCAAAATAGTAAAGACTCACAAACTGTGCCAATTACATTTTATATCTAAAATATTTGCTAGCTAATAAAGTCAATCTCCATAATTATTATTAATTATTAATTACTAATCAGTAGAATTAATATGTAATAAGAAATCAGGCAAAGACATAAAGGTTATAATTAACAAGCAATTATGGATCCAAAATCATTATAATGCACTTTGGTACATGCACTGTAAATGTGCTGAAATGTATAAATTCCCTGCTTAAAACTGAACTTCCAAGTTTTTTGTTAGATCCTTAACCTTTAGATAACCACCTCTCGTCATGAGGGCTGAGCTCATCACTGGCAATAACCCCAATAACAGAAGATCTGCAAACTGTCTCAAATTTATAAAAAACGATCTAGCGTAAATAGCTGACAGACTGCAGTGCTTCTAAGCCCCTGCTCTTTCAGCACTGTGGCTGCTTAGACCTCATCTGACTGTTTAATACCCTAATAGCTTTCCTGCCATTATTAAATCCAGTATGCATGGATACAGATTGTATTTCAGACAGACACAGGCTTCCTGTTTGTCCACTTTATTACAGACAAAAAGCAGACCACAGAATATGAATTCATAACAAGACATTTGATGTACTTGTGCTCCAAAGATTGTGAGAAAGACTGTGATTATGGATGCTGGTGGACCACGTCTAAACCTGAAAGCAGCTTACGGTGTGAGTTAAACCTGTTTATCAGGCAAAGCGTTGAAGTGAGGACAAGGATCTTATAGTGCTGGGATTAAACACTAAGAAATGAGCAGCTGGTGAGCACATTTCAAGAGATAAGAAAGACAAAAGACCAGAAAACAATGACTCACTTAATTCTGAATATAGGAAAAGAAACAGAACTGGCTTAATTTAACAACCACATTTACATATTGTTTGACCTATTAAAGCAATG